>CM062825.1:14106055-14218011 GCA_031772345.1 Himalopsyche anomala | reverse complement strand
TTTTTTTTTATTAAAGATCAGTTGTCGCTCACATGAGCATTATCAACTGATGAAAGTTTGAAGCAGAAGTTTTTTTGATGAAATTGATGAATACAAAATCATATTAGTTGATTAAAATTTGCCTAGAACCGATTTTAGTTTACTTTTTCAAGTGTGAAAACATTCGCAGCAACTGTAATCAAATATAGTCTCTGAATCAATAATGCCGATATCAGAAGTAACGGCTGTGAAGGATGTTATTTCTGATATCGAAACAAAAATGCTTCTATTAAATAAAGGTATTTATGCATTTTTTTTCATTTGTATATTATTATATTACATATATATAATATTTTCTAAATCGAAGCCTAAAATATACAATTTTCCTTTGACGCTATGGGTGCTCGAAACCATTTGTTGTTCCGTCTAGCGTCGTTAAATTTATCATCAAAATGCACTATGGGCTCAGCGTTTTCAAATGCATGTGCTGTGTGCTACGACAAACGGTGTCGGAATTTTTCAAACGCGATTACATTTTGATTTTTTTGTGAATCGCCTCGAATTACTCGGTGGGTTCGATTTGCATTTTGTATCGCCGACATAACATGGTGGTTCGTAGAGTCGCGCGAAAGCTACAACAGCGCTGGAGGCATCTTTATTATTGTTTTTTTTTATTGCCTATGTTAATTAAACAAAGTTTTTATTGGTATTTTATAGGAATGAAATCATTCATGATGTCAATTATTTATTCTCATAATTAATTGGTTGTTAAACGAGAGACGTTGCATAAGAGCACTGACCGGTTTCGAAAGGTCGTTTGACGTCATGTCCAAACGTAGAAATAGTTGAAACGAATTCCTGAGAGAATGTGTTTCCCCATCAGATACGAAAACCTACTGCTATTACATAAAATTAACTTTCACAGTTTTACCGTTCAATTTTTAGTGATTTAAAATAATTATTTCGCTATGTTTATATTATAATAAAAAAAAACTGTTTTTGTTAAGATCTTTGTTGATAAATGATAATCATACGTACGAATTCCTTTCATATATTGCTAAAATTTTATTTTGGTCGTAAATAATATTATTTTATCACATTCATAAGCAACGCCCAAGTGTTTTTGTTTTATAACTGTTCTAAAGCGTGGGCTTACTTCAAAACTCGTAAAAACTTTCTTTATCGAGTTTCAATTATATTGTAGGATTTTATTTTGTCATGCTCATTGGTTCGGTGTTTACCGTGCTAAGATATTTAATACCAATATTCAACAATAATGTAAATAAAACCCTTAATAGTCATTTTTTATCCGTCTATAAATAAAAGCATGTGTAGATCCTTACTTAACCCAAACGTGCCAGACAGGTGCTTAACTAAAATACGACACGTGGAGTGGAAAAGTGCAGTATGTACATACATTTCTGCAATACTAATACTTTTTTTTCAAATGAGGTTTTTTCATACGTCAAACGTGAAAAAAGGACAACCATGTAGCTGATAAAATTGTTATATACATTTATTAAAAGATTGTCAATACCTTGATACCTACCTATAAGAAGATTTACCTGTTATTCTTTTTTTATTTTTGTCGAATTATTTTTTTTTTTCAGAATAAACTTGTGTAATATTTTGTTGATTAAACATCGCCACTTTATGAATACAGCGTGTAACGCAATCGAACGGAATTTACGACCGATATAAAATATTTAACACAATCCGAATACATTGTTTTCGATATCTATGTGGGGCTTTGGTCGCATCTGCGGGTCACAGACGAGCAGAGGAGATAACTTGGTAAAAATGTATGTGATTTCATTTACCTCGAGGGCATCCCCATTTGAGTTTCTCGCAATGTGTTCGAATTGTATGTAACAAATGTTTTTATTGCGAGTGCATTTGCTATCTCAACGGACAGACACGATTTGAATAAAAGCTTTCTGTGTGCTCTGGCGAAACACCACGGCAGAAAGAGGATGCGTTTTGTTTCCATGAGCAACTGTTGTATTTGGTGGAGGTATATTGAAAGTTTCAATTACTATATGTACATTATTTTTCTGTATATGGTTAACCTGTGTTATGGTTAATTGTGCTTAAGGGTGTTTGGCCATAACTATGACAAATAAACGATGCAGAACGGTAGATCGGGGTTCCACTTCACCTCCAGATGATTTTTATTTTGCTTTCAATAATAATAATGTTTATTTTAAATTTACACACTTAAAAATATTAATTTACAGTGGACAGTCGTCTTTCCTCTGCTATCAACCGAGAACCCATACCGGTGCGAACACACGTCATCAGTTATCATTATTAGCATGCTAAACAACTGCTCAATACAACGTTTATTATAAATGTATCTTTCCTCGTTTAAATGACTGCCGATATGCGGTCGGCCTTGCTTATTCAAGAGTTGCCGAGAGGTGGAAGTGGATGTGGAAACCGCGTAAGATCATGCCTATATCTGGAATCGGGCGTGACATGACATCACGGTGTTTTGTGTACACCGGCCCGACGCTGGCTTATAAGGCGACTTGGTCACATTGCGCTTTTGTGCGTCGACAATCGAACTGTCATTTCTAATAAACAATAATTATATAACAGTAGGTATCATTTAATTCTGATATTAATCATATTTTGACAGTATACAATACAACATTTTAGCTATTCATCGAAATACTGTATATATAAATCTGCGATATGAAAAAGAATTTGTTATGCCTAAAATTGTATCACATGGCCCTCAAGTGGTGCAGTGATGCAACTAATAAAATGGTAAATCTTTTTCTTTTGTAAATTCATATCACAACATACCTACAAAAAAATAATTTAAAAATTATACAATAATAAAAATAAAACTTCTCAACCTTCTTAAACAACCAAAAACTCTCAACATCATATACCCAACCACTCCCATCCAATTACAACCCCAAACATCACACAAACCCCCCAAAACCCCCTTAACCACCCTCCTCCACCATACAACAACCCAAATACATTACATCAAAAAAAAACCCAACATTACCTTATAACAAAACACCTAATACTTTCACCCCCCCCCCACACCACCAACCACAAACACCACACCACCACCCACAACCCAAACACCCACCCCACACAACCCACCCCCAACCACCCCCACCCCCCCACCCCCCACCCCACCCCCCCACCCCCCCCCCCCCCCCCCACACCCCCCCCCCCACCCCCCCCCCCACCCCACACCCCCCACCCCAACCCACCACCCACCCCACCCACCCCCACCCCACCCACCCCAACCCCCCACCCCCCCACCCCCCCACCCCCCCCCCCCCCCCACCCCCCACCCCCCCACCCCACCCCCCCCCACCCCACCCACCCCCACACCCACCCCCACACCAACCCACCACAACCACCCCACCCCCACCCCCCCACACCCCACACCACACCCCCCCACCCCCACCCCCACCACACCCCCCAACCACACCCCCCACCACCCCCACCCACCCCACACCCCCCCCACCCACCCCCCCCACCCCCCACCCCCCCCCACCACCCACACCCCCCCCCACCCACCCCCCACCCCCCCCACACACCCACCCCCCCCACCCCCCCACCCACCCCCACCCCCCCACCACCCCCCACCACACCCCACCCCCCCACCCCCCCACACCCCCACCCAACCACCACACCCACCCCCCCCCACCCCCCACACCAAACCCCACACCCCACACCCACCACCCCCCCAACCCACCCCCCCACCACCCAACACCACCCACCCCCACCAACCCCAACCACCCCCAACCACCCCACCCCACCCCCAACCACCCCCCCCACCACCCCACACCCCACCCACCCACCCAACACCCACCCACAACACACACCCCCACCCCCACAACCCACCCACAAACCACCCCCCCACCACCACCCCACCCACCACACCCCACACCACACCACAAACAACCACCACCCCCCAACCCCACACACCACCCCAACCCACCCCAACCCACCACCCACAAACCCCACCACAACACCCCCACCACCCACACACCCCAACCACACCACCCCCCAACACACCACAACCCACCATAACATTAAAACACACCCCCCAAAACAAACAAAAATAATCACCCAAATCACAACAAACCCACCCCCCCCACACAACCCCACCACCCAACCCAAAAAACAACACATCACACCTACACCCTCAATTGATGTCTTAAGTGAGAGAGATGATGTTTTTATCTAGTTTCTGTATGGTCTTGGTTACTTTCTTGCGATTCTCTGTTTTATATAGATATGAGGAGTAATTCCCATTGAAAAAATCTCTCTCTATTAGAGAGTTTATTTTGTCGTAGAAAAATTCATCTTACCACACATCTCGCCCACCACCCACCTCACACTTCAGAGAGAGATAGTAGAGTAGATACCGCGCAGCTCTATGTTTTTTTTTTTTTTTAGCTGTCGTTAGGTTTATAGACAGTTGATTGATACTCGATTTTTATACGAAGAGAGACTCCTCACCACCAACACCACAAACACCCAATCTATCGTCTCACTCTAGTAGATATATACCACGTAGTGCTTATATATGTATGATCATCTCTCACGCGATACACTCTTGAGAATGCTTCTCGTGCCAAACCCCCTCACATTCCCCCCCTCTTACCCCCACCACACAACCACAATACCACAAACAACCCCCCTAACCCCAAACAACCCCTCCTATTAAATCTATCGATTGCTAGTTGGTGTGCGAGAGTGTGTTGTGTGTAATGGTGTGTGTGACGCGTGTGTAGATCTAGAGATGTGAGTAGGTCTGTGTGTGTTTAGTAAGAGAGAGTCTCTCTCGTATTATTCTCACAAAGAACCCCCCCACCTTCCGATAACCAGCCACCACTCCCCCCGTCCTCGCTCTTCACAACCCCTGCACACCCTCTCCTCCCCCTCCCCCCCCCCCCCGTCGAAGTTGAACGTTCAGTCGCTGGCTGGGGGAATTGCACTTGGTTTGAGTTTGGGAGATGTGTGTGTTGTGTGTGTGCGGCGCTGCTCTCGAGATAAACAATATATTATTTTCCATTGCTCTCAGCATCCTTCATTTGCTCTCGCTCGAGATCGGAAAGATAGAGATAGAGATGAGTGTCATCTCCAAGAGATATAGAGTGCACACCCCTCTCCCCACTTAGAGATGAGAGAGAGAGAGATTAGATTGGTCAAAGAATTACTCTCTCTAGAGAGAGATATAGAGATAGAGGGCAAGGCTAAACCATAAATTATTAGAGTGTGGTGTGTGTGTGTGTGTGTGTTAAGATAGGTGTGTGTGTGTGTGTGCGTGTTAGACATTTTAGAGAGAGGAGTAGTTGCTATTTTAGAATCACTTTCAATGTAATTGGTATTTTCTTTTCAATGCCAATTGTTGTTTATAACTGTTCATTTTTGTATAAATAGCATTGTTAATTTATATTTCTTATCAGTTGACGATGCTCGTAATGAGCGAAACCGGTCCTGACATATTAAATAAAGTGGAATGAAGTACAAAGGAATATTGTGTTTTTACTAATATAATGCCTTTCCACCAAGTATTGACAGTGAACACCCTAAAAGTGATCAATATGGTGTGATAGATAGTATTACAAATGTGATAATGTTAATTGCTATTGCATTTTTTCTAATTCATGTGATGAATGACGCTTTGCGGCATATAGTTTATTCCTCTGATGCTATTGAATTCAAACAATTTTCTATTTAACAAACATTACCAGGAAAATCGAAAATTAGCTAATTAACATTGTATACTTATTCACTATGCCAATTAGGGATTCTGTGTCGAGACGTCCCGGTACTTGTCTGGTTTTTTGCTGTCTTAAGTCCCAGAACTTTTTTGGAAAATGTCCTGAGAATTGTGCTAATAAAATTTACATTTTAATTTTGAAAAAAAAAACAATTCTTGTGGTTAAGAAACCCTGAATGAAAGAATAAAAGCAGACATAAGAGGGGAGCCCCAAGAAAAACGGACAAGACATTGTCGGGACGTGACACTTACCCGGGGTTTTAACAAAATTAAGGGATCTGTTAGAAAAACAGATGTTTGGGATTTATAATTTCGTAGAAGTTTCAAATACCATGTGTTTATATATTGTAATATAACTGTAGCTAAAGCAAATTGAAAAATATTAAAATTAAATGTTCATACCGTTGCTTTATGTACAATTTTATTTCACTATTTCACAAAGGTACCAATGTCTCAATAGGACAAAAAAGGTCTTAAAGCTGTATTGTGAAGTTACGGTCATAAATTTACTCCTGACAGCGGCTTCATTGATATTTTTTCATTACACCTACCGTTGTCAAACCTTCATAGTAAAAAGTAACCGTAAACATTGCACACATCCATTACATAAGCAAAATATTTAATTTTAATAAAATTATAATTTTATTCAAGTGGAAATAAAAGTCTCCCGGGATGTCCCCGGACTTTGACTTTATCCCACCTCGAGTCCCGTGACTTTGAAAACCCCGAGACTTCAGAATCCCTAATGCCAACACCGCATATCAAGTTATTCGGATATTATCATAGATATAAACGCGCCGTTTTAAATGTGGGTGGTAAATATTCAATCTTTACCCAAATGCATTTATCAATGCATAATAACAATTTATTGGAGTACGTAATACAGCACTTCTCAATGGTTTCAATTATATTTAGAATTGATTGACTAAATCCTGTTAAAATCTACCTCACTTTGGTAGTAAATAATATAAATGGCGGTGTGCGAAAGGAAAGACAAGTTTTGCGTTAAGAATTTTAAAAATGCTGTTGTAACGTGAAAACTACTGAAAATGAGAAATTTACGTGGCTCTACAAAAAATAAAACACTTGTACTATTTTCTCATTATTTATTAAAGATCAGGACCGGTTTCACTTATCACGAACATTATAAACTGGTAGTAATATAAATAGGTAGTGGTCTATTTATACAAAATTAAATTAATTCACACAGTTTTATTGGGAACTTTTTTTCAGATAAACTTATTTACTTATTTTTAAGGTGCTCACTGTCAACATTTGGAAAAGCATTAATTATATTTATAAAATAAAACAATCTTTTGTACTCATCCCACTTTTATATAGTCAGGTCCGGTCTCTCTCATAACGAGCGTTATCAACGGAGTGTTTTATTTTTTTGAAACTTTTTTACACTAAATTGTATATTATTTTTTGTTAAATTTTTAATACTTTCCTTTTGCGCACAGATACTTTTTCACATTCAAAAAGTTTTTTATTTTGCAAGTATCTTGTTTACGAATTGATTCTATTGCTCATTAAGAACTAGCTCCTATAGATTTTAACATTAATTAATTCGCCTTTGGGAATCGCCGAAATTCATTAACGTGTATGCAATAGATACCATAACGTCTCACTGCCGTTTAATACGCACTGATAATTTTATTTGATGTGCACATTGAAATTTTTCTGTCGATGACCTTACTCTATTCGTTCAGAAAAATATTTTTTAATCCGCTATCTTTAATAAAAAGTGACCTATATTATTCAATAATTATTCACAGCATTTCAGTGACAGTATATTTTTTACTTTATGAATATTTTTCTAATTTATATTTTTCTTTTTCTTTCAGGTAAGTGACGTGACTGAATATGGATTTATTACATTGCTATAATATCAACATTTCGACCCCATAATGACTTCGCATTGTAAGTGATCTATATTATAACGAGAAAAATCAACTTATCTTTTTCGAAGAGAGTGGAGATGTAATGATTAAGCAATGACATGACTAGTGGTTGACTAATCGCTCTGACTAAGCACTCTTATTTGTATGATTTGAAGCAGTGCTTCCCAACGTTTTGCATTCCATGGACCCCTAAATCTGAAAACAATCTGCGGACCCCTGAAAAAAAATATTTCACATGTTCATATTGTATCACAAAGAATGTTGAAAAAACGAAAAATCTGCGGACCCTAGGCTGGGAAGCATTGAATTAAAGGATGGGAGGGAAATTTTAAACAAAACAAACACAGTGCCTTCGAACAGTAATCGATAGATAGATTGAGAAAATGTAAATTAACATTGTTATTATACATATGCGTTTTTTTTATACTAATGTGTTGTGACCAATCTATTGTAAACTTGTAACATAAATTCCTAGTTTTATGTTTTTACGCTACAATAAATGAGTTTCCCATAAACAAACGTTCGTTTACACATGCAAAATTCAGAGCAAATGTTGTTCATTTATTTAACGTCCAAATAAATCCACAACTTGATAGCCGGTAACGTGGCGAATTATTTAAAAATATCGACACAGTCTTTGTTCAAATCTGCTTTCTCTGCATAATGTAATTATCGATCTTTGGCCAGCGCAAATTCCGATCCATCTCGTGTCGCAAATCTATACGTGCTTGGCTCGATTAATAGTCGTTGATCGTTATGTTTCCTTTGGACGTGTGTGCTTTAAATACCAATTTGCCAACACAATGCATCATTGTCTTGTAAACGTTCCCATCATATCCGCTCGATGATGCCGCCCCCTTCCTCCTTAAATCTTACTAGCTGATAACTCTCCCTTGATGTCAATTGCGGCCATTTTCGTCCATATTTATTTTCAGGATACGGAAGTATCGTGTTCGTATCTTAGAAAACTTTCGGTTTCTCTAGCCTGCTTAAGTAATTTATGCGTGATAATTTTTGAATATAGGAGCAAAGCAGATCGTTCATAATGTTTGCGGAAATTTAAGTACATACTCTCAAATCATTTAGATGAAGTTTTTTTTAATATACGCAAGACCAAGATATGTATACAACTATTTTATTCTAAATTAAATTTGGATTATTGTCGGTGCTTAGCTTCTTTTGGCATCACGCCGTAAATATGTAGTTCTGACTTCTGACGTTGAAGCTTAATTTACATTATAATAATGGAACTATATTAATTTTCGAATTTAGTCAATATTCGATAGAAGTTTATTACTTAAATGAAAAAACGCAAATACTTTCAACACATTGTGGAGCGTTAAAGCACTATCTTTAATCATGCAAATACGCAATCCATTGTTATGCACAAATACAAATTTGCTTCAATTACTTTACAATTTATTTATTGATTTGGCATTTACTTGGTAGAACTCCATTTTAATAGGGTAAAATATCAAGGTATTTTAGTTCTACAGTGTTTTAAAAAGTTAAAAGCTATATATACTCAGTATATATAGCTGAGTAAATTTACGTTTAAAGCATAGTTCTGACGATGGCGTAGGCCGAAATAGCTATCAACCTTCAACTTTTAAAAAAAACTGTAGAACTGAAATACCTTGATATTTTACCCTATTACTTTACAATTATTTCACTTTCATCCCAATCGGCAATATCATGTTTTTTCCACTAACGATTACCATTGACTGATTATTGGCGTACCTTCCGACTAGGGCTTGCATTATCGGTTTATAGGTTTACCGGTGAATCGTCCAAAACGCACCATCGGTAATTACCGGTAAATTGGAAACATTAACGGTAATTACCGGAAATTATTTTACCGCGAATTAAAGTTAAATACAGGCATATTAAAACGAAAGTTGATTGTAGACATCACTGCAAAATTAGGAGTTTCGTTTTTTCGACTCTTAACACTTCGATTGAAACACAGTTTGTATTGGTCGTACTGATGTCAACTGTCATGACCATCGCAGTGACCGCTCGAACTCTGAAAAATGGCATAAAATATATGAATGAATTTATATGACATTATTCACCTGAAACCTATTTGAAATTGTTTAGGTTTCAATCTAGAATACCGTTTTTAATAAAGGTACCCACATACAGTTATACTTAAATCATCTAATCTACATACGTCTATTTTTTACATTTACCGGTAAACCGGTAATGGGAAAAATATTTACAGGTAATTGCAAATAAACGGTAAATTTCTAGCCCTACTTCCGACCATATTAATACAGATAAGTGTGTTTTTATTATGTTATGTAAAAAGGAAGCCATTATATTCAAATTAATTTTGCCCTGCTCTCTGTGCTATCTGTTACTATCGATTTTTTTTGTTTTGTTTGTAAATGTTTCAGATTCACTTAAATTATCATTATTGTAATTTTCCTACGATCGTTTTAAGATAATAATCTTCCTTGTCTAAAAGATAAATTCTGGTTTATATGTTTAAATCATCCCTCGAAGCGGATCGACGTATTAGGTTCGTTATTATTTTCTTAATCTTCTTCAGCAGAGTAGATGTCTATTTTTAGCTTCCATTATAGACAGGTGATATTATTTATTATCTTTCACCCGAGCAAACAAGACAAATCCGTCGGGCGGAGGTCTAAATTAATTACTCACTCCCTCTCGTAGGCTTGAAGCAATTACTTTACGTGATTGTTTGCCTTCGAACCCGATTGTTTTTTTGGACAAAATCATTCCTATTCTGTACATACTGATCTTGTATATTCTTGTTTCTTAAGACTCTTAGACAATTATTTTATCAAATGCTTAAGATACGATTCCTATTGATGTATTGCAAAGCGCATAGACTTGTCAATATCAATAAATTTCGTTTATATTAACGTAATATATATTATTGTTTTACTAAAGAAATATTTTTTTAGTGCCTGTTCAAAGCTCGAAAAAAACTTGCATGGATTTGTTTTTCATTTTAGCTATGTGCTTGTATTCGAACTCTAAGACGTAGATATCTGGAATGTTTCATCGTTCTCAGACTCATCTTTAAAAAAAACTAGGCAAAGTATGCTCAATTAACTAATAACTACTCAAATTTGAATCGTTCAAATTATGTACATTATGTACCCATACCTGATCTGGACCGAGTATTTAAAATTGTACAATTAGTGCAAAAAAACTAAATAAAATATTTTATTTACGGCATCATATTGTATACTCCATCTGGTAGATTTCAATAACAATATTACTACACATCTTTTTACCACCGAAATATGATTCAACATTTTGCATTAGATAGATACCTTTGGCATGTATGTAAGTAAGCATATAAATTTCTATACAGCTCTTATCGCGATAAATGTGACACACAAATTATATACCGCACGCGAATTGTGTGCGATATTTTTTGGCGTAGTCATCTTTTTATGCCGAATTTCTTTTTTCTATCACACCGTTCGAGCCCATTTTGAAAAGATTGAGATAAATATTGAAATACAGCAAATACTTCGTGTGATATTTCCTCGGCCTGTGAAACATTCTTTTTTCTCGTGGTGAAGTGCTTCGCCAGCAGAATTCTTCTGCAGGAACTTTAGAATTTATTGGTATTTTATCACACAGTTCATATGGATGATCCATATTATATTGAGTGCCTACTTATTTTTGTCTTGATATTGGCACTCGTTTTTGTAATACCACTGCTGTCCCTGAACATTTTTATTGAATTAGTATTAAGAATTTGTATACCGGCCTTCGATATATTTTTATAGATTCTTATAATATCATGAAATTTGAAGCATTCTGAGTTGTTCTGAGCACTCACAACTTATAATATTTTACCCTATTAAAATGGAGTTCTACCAAGTAAATGCCAAATCAATACATATAATGTTGTAATTACATACTGTAAATAAAGTTGCAAATCTTCAATTTACCATTCCATAAAATTTGATCAATTGAATACCGGACATTTATTTTTTCGATATTTTTCGATTTCCTTGAAAATCCTTGTTCACTTAGTAAAACTATAATGCTATTTGTAAATAAATAGCGGAAATTTTCGTCATATTCTTTTAATAGTTTTGATTTTAAACGTAATATTATCGAATTCTGATTATTTCATTTATTCTCAAATACAATAAGCGTCGCTAAAAATATTTGCAGAATATAATAATGGCGTTCTTGGTATCAAAATGCAATGCTTTCGCGATTTCATACAAAGCAGACACGACAGAACTAACAACGTCATTTTCTATTCCATATTTTCAATACTAAGAAAACATAAAATGTTTCGACATCCACTTTTATCCAATTTTCTCGCTAGTGATCCATTTCCCGTTCGTGAGTAGTATTTGACGTCGAACGAATAACAATAACCTCAATGATGTAGTGAAGTTTCCGTCAGAGGAAGAGTCTCTCGTGTTTGTTTCCCTAAGGCGAATCTCCATCGGAGAAAAGCAGGCTGCATTATCTAACCGATTTTTCCGTCTCTCTTTTGCTCTTAGTTAAAATTATTATTACCTCTCCGTTCTTTGCCTCTTACAGTTTTAGAGCTCGATTCGATTTGACGGTAGACTTATTTTGAGCAGCGATAGTTTTAATGGCTGGGGAATTTATTAAACTAGCCCTGTCTCTAGACAGCAAACGGTTTAATTACATACTTTTTTTATAATCTAGTATGTGTTTTGTTGTTTCAGTAATAAGGTGTTTTCAATAGAAACCAATTTATTACCCGCCTAGTCAGTCAGAAATGCTCATAATAAATATATACACCAGCATCTAGATTTCTATGTAACATTTGATTGGATATGATACTAAGCAAAATAGTATTTGTAAGTTTTGAAATTAAATGTGATGATCGTTAACCCTTAACAAGGCCGCATTAACCTAAACATAATAAAGTTATTCCAAGTAAAGATTTGTAGTTCACAAAGGATTAGACACAAAACATACAGCAAGTTTTAAATAAATTGTATAATTTGATATAAAGTTGAATAAAAAAAATCAATTGATAATATTTTTGGTTTTTAAACCACTAATCTGATGAAATAAGCCAAAATTCGGGTGGGAAAAATATATAGCCCAGTTAAGCCCAGTAAGGGTGAAAATTTTATAACACGATGATGCCTACAGATTTAAACGAGTGATTTAAAGAATTGGATTTATTTTGATCGCTGGAAAATTTACAATCATTTTATGAAAATAAATTATATTTACTCACATATGGGATTCAAAGGTGAGGAATTTAGCAGACCTGCTCTTTTAACAGAACCCTATTAATTTCTAAAATTTCTTGGTAAAACAACTTATTTTCATCATATTTACAACTTATTTTAACCCCTTCATCCGCGTTGAACGAGTGGTTGTCTGGCATCAAGTGATAGGCAAAAGTAGACTGTGTCTTTTTTAATTTAAAGGCGGCGGCCATGTGTTCCGAAATCCCAATTTTTAAGGTGCGTGTCGTTTTTCTGATATGGAAATTCGCACAACAATTACATTGCAGTCTATAAATCCCGGATTTATTTGTATAATATATTGTATCTGTATGATTTAGTGTAAAGATTCTCAAAAAATAGATAACTTGACTCGTTTCAAATTGTATACATATATTGAAACATTATTTATTTTGATAATCATTTTGTATTGCGTTCAGTTACTATTTATGTAGTTTTGTATGTTATTACTGACAGTTTGTTTAGCCTAAAAAATATTCAGTATTTCGAAACTTTCTTTGACGTATACCACTTGTTTTATGTATGTACCTATGTGCTCAACTTTTTCTTATAAACTGTTTTCTAAAGTTCGATCGATTTCTTAGAAAAGTTTTATCGTGGCCTGTGTCGTGAAAACTTTCATAATCGTCCCCGTCATCTTAGGTTATTCTAAAGAACTTTCCCGAAATTTATGAGGTTTGTTAAGACTTTGTATGTTTGAGAGTATTACATTTTTTTTTCTATTTTATAAACCGAAGATTTATGTCGACATATGATCCCGGCGGTAATATATGATGTACAATACGCCTGGAGAAGTTTTTACAATACATCTGCCAACCGTCAGATGTGAGAATAGAAATTGTGGCGTATCTCTAGTTAGGTGTAGCGAATTTATTCGCTTAGTATCTCATATGTGTAATAAAAATTCACCTTTAATAATTTTCATTTTCAAATCTACTTTTAATAAAAATGAGTTGGATAGGTAAATGTGCACAGCAAAACTAATAACCCGTTGAATTGATTTAGTAAAGTACATTTTTTTCCATTTTAAGGGTTCACTGTCATTAATTGGTAGAAAAGCATTATATAGCTCATGAATATTCATTCATTCGTTTCAGTTGATAATGATCGTCATGAGCGAAACCGGTCCTGATATTATTTAATAAAAATTGGAATTGGTTCAAATGAGTATTTTATTTTTTGTACATAACATTTTTTAACATATTTTTACCGTGATTGACTAATTATCCCCTGAACATTTTTCAGACTTGAGACTGGGTTATATACCTTTGTTATTCCACTTGTTGTGTTACAAAATTTATCACGTGTTTCACTTCTTTGGAAATTTAATGTTATATTAAAAATTAACTTTCACAAAGTTACTGCTAAATCCATCGATAATATGAAATACATGTACGTTTTGTGTATCAATTTTTTCTCATTTCATAGCGTTTATCTTTTAGCTGTTGTAATACTCAATATTTCAATTGTGTCTATCGAACAAGGGTCTTTTTAATCCCAACGTCGTTCGGCGAGAATAGAATAAATTAATGATGTTATATGCCCCTCATTTGGACTGGTTACGTATGATAGGGCATAAAACATCACATAACTCTAAGTCTGAATTTAAAGTTATGTCGTTATCTATTAACCAATGGATTTTTTTATAACTATCCTGGTTATTAAAGTGTTCAATCCTAGAAAAATATTGGTATGCTGTTCCCGGTCAACCGTTCCGATGTCAAATAATTTAATTTATTTGCATATTGTACTGTTTATTGATTACATTTGACATTAGCACGGAAAGTAAGTGGGCTGCAGATACTGCCCAGGAAACCTTTAAAGTAAGCCGTCAGCCATTGCTGGAATAAGCAAGACCGCTACCAGCCTTTAGACAAATACTACAAATAAACGGTAATATTTTCCATTGTTTGCGATTCTCAATTAAGCCAATCTTAATTACTTTCCTGAACTGAACATAAGAATAATTAATATACGAGTTTTACTGTCATCAAAATATCTTGTTTTCGTTCGTTATCATAGGCTGGCTTTTACGGTTATTTTTTAAATATTTTTTATAAATATATTTCTGGCAAACTTGAATTCGTTATGAAACGTCGTCTGCAACTTTGAAGACGGCTCACTTTATCTCGCGTGCCGTCTATCTGCATTTGACATCCACTTTATTATTCCCAGATTAAGTTTGTTCTCTCTTTAGAGTTGCCTTGACTTAAACGAAACTCCTTTCGCAAAATACTATATACTCTATTTTCATCATAACATTTAGATTGCCTTCATTATACGGAGCACTTTGTAGCGAATAACTTTTGCGGTGTGTGTAGCCAACAGTCTAATATATCTCGAAGTGATACCAAATTTTATTCCAATTTGCGACAGCCGGAAGTCGCGACTGTTTCTTGCATTAATTAAGTATTGGAATCTGGAAGTGCAAACGCGAAATTTAAATCCATTTTCTTTTTAAATGGTTGATATTTCAAAGCAAATATATTAAATTTTCTGTGACGATACTGAATTAGATGAATTTTTAATTTGATAACTTCGTTGGCGATTTGTTCCCAAATATTTAGAATATCATAAGAAAAGGTAGCGCATACGTTACTTTCCTTTTATTCACTTTAAGGGTGTTCACTGCCAATACTTGGTGGAAAGGCATTATATTAGTAAAAACACAATATTCCTTTGTATTTCTTTCCACTTTATTTAATATATCAGGACCGGTTTCGCTCATTACGAGCTTTATTATCAACATCAGTTGACGATGCTCGTAATGAGCGAAACCGGTCCTGACATATTAAATAAAGTGGAATGAAGTACAAAGGAATATTGTGTTTTTACTAATTTCCTTCTATTTATGAATGTAATTTCTTTGAAAGGGCCTAAGTACGTGTCATATCTCAATCATTATTTTATTGTTGCTTTCAAAATAAAAGTACAAAATTGTGTAACAGCCTTTTCAAAATATGTAAAGAATAAATGATTAATTGATTTTTAACCTGTTTTCTAATTAACTACACACTTACATACTTCCAATTTGTTATCATAAATTAAATTTGAATCGTTCAAATTATGTACATTTTCACAGATTTTGTCACTAGCGACCCGGGTTTCGTTATAATATTGAAATTTCACCAAGCACCTTCAGTCGAAATCTTAAATTATATCATAAATTAAACCAAGTTATCTCCGTTTTATTTTGCTTATAATATTGGATATGAATTCTCGATAACAACCTGTTTAAGGAATTAGCACACAAAACTGTTTTATTTCCACCAAGAATTGACAGTGAACACATTAAAATTGATTTATAAATATGTACACGTAGATTTTCATTTAACGATTTCAATCCCACGAAATAATTGTTAAATGAATTGTGTTGTTGCGTCGACTCGCTCGAAAAACGAAACTACAATCAGGATATAACAATGCGTTTCATAGTGTCTTGCAACGTAAAAAAGTGTATCCAACTCGGTGTAAACAAACAAGATATTTATTATCCTAGTTTACTGCGAGTGGATTCTTCTTTTAGAAGCGCCAGCTTAACGAAAAGCGTGTTTCTCCGTTTCTGACTTATTTATAGAAATTGGAAATTCCAACTCAAAAAACAGTTATTCGTAGATGGTCCATTTTCTACGCTGAAAACAATTACCTTCTTCTTGATACATTAGTCTTCATTTGTGTCGTTGAAGCTTTTAAGTAATTGTATTTGTTTTTAGTTTTGTAGTTTTTTGTAGTTAATAAGCATTTATTATTATTATAATTGTACTATTAATCAATAATGCATACTGAAATGTTAACTCATATTTTGATTTAAACTTTTGAAATCTATAAATTAATTCCGTTACGTTTTATATATGAACAGAGTTGAACTGGTCTGCTTGAAATATTTGTTTTAATTAATCTTCTGATACATCGGTCGCTTCACAGCTATGCGTGTGAAGACTGTGAAGTATTAAGTATTTTTCAAATTCAATGAATGAATTTTGACGGCAGCATATTGGCAATATCGAATCTACAAATATTTCTACCAAAAATATTGCTTTATAATAAGTAAAAATGTGTGATCGCAAAGGGTGAATAACCCTTGGTAATAATAATTGACAAATTATCTGTATACAATTTCGAACTAAGGGAACTTTACTCACTATACCTTTTTATTATTAATGTTCCTCAATTTTATATAAATAAACCTTGTATAAAATTTGAATCGTTCAAATTATGTACATTCACACAGAATTTGTCACAGACGACCCGGTTTTCGCCTTTCGGCATCTTCAGGCGTTCAAGTGCACGGATGAACTTGAACTGACTTGACTAAAGGTGCTTGAATTGCTTAAATTTTGTACATCCCCAAATGTTTTGTCATTAACGAACCAAGTTTTGCCCCTCGGCTGTCCAAACGTCAGTTCAAGTTCATCCGTGCACTTGAACGCCTGAAGATACCGAAAGGCAAAACCCGGGTCGTAAGTGACAAAATCTGTGAATGTACGTAATTTGAACAATTCAAATTTAATATTGAAATCCCACCAAGCACCTTCAGTCGAAATCTTAAATTAAACCTTGTAACGATTTTATTTCGTCAGTTGATAATGCTCGTGATGGGTGAAACCGGTCCTGATTTCTAAAAAGAAAAGTGGAATTACTACAGAAAATATTTTATTATCTAAAATAATGCCTTGCTACTAAGAATTGGTAGTAAGTAAACCATCATTAAAAACAGGGCTGTAGAATTGTGAAAAAACAACTCCGACTACAGCATAAAACATGTCTTAAATTATATTTTTTAGGCTTCGTAGCATGCAGTGGCGCTATTTTTGACCCAATTTGAAAACACATTTTTTTGAAGGATTTGAAATGATTAGAGCACCAGTCAAAAGAGTTCTATTTCCACAGCCCTGCTTAAAAGTGATTACAAATCTATCTTTAAATGTTTTGTCTACTCAATCAAAGATGGCAGTGTCAACTTTAACAATATCATCTAGATTTGTGTTTCAATGCTAGATCAAACCGTTTATGTAAAAGTTATCATCGGCAATTGAAACTCGCTGCACAATTGAGTAATGAAAAAAATGAAAATTTTCACATGATAATTAGCTTTATATTTATTTGTATGCTAAAATGTGTACGCACTGTTATTATGCCTTCTTTTTGATTGATCGATCTCTTATTTTTTAATTTTGTTTTAACAGCAATATATTAAGTACCGTAACGTTTACTAATATCATTAAAAGTTTGTTGAAACGTTGACATCGACGTCTAATTTGATCAGGCTATTGCGTCGCTCTGCCGAGTAGTATACATAGCTCATCCGCAATGTGCAGTCACAGCACAGTGACGTAAAGTCTCTGGCCGACATCACATCACGAGCTCTGCACGTATGACATTTGCCGCGCATGCACCTCACTGACAGCTTAATTGAATTATTATTTGCAGCGGAGTGATAAAACAGAGCGCCAGACAGCAGAGCATCCTGGTAATTTTTACTGCCACATTAAACTATGCATAATTGCCCGATGACTGCTTTCAGCGGTTGCATATTTACTATTATGGAAATACAGCATGATTTTAATTGGTACTGTCCGGTGCTAATTTACTCGCACTTGATCATCATAACGCAAACCAACGATTATAGATTTCATCTCGACGATCTCACATTTTGAATTGGTTGGTTGGTTCCTTTATTCGATTGGTCCCACATCGTGATGTTAAGCTAATGCGAGAGATTAACAAAAATAATCGACACGCTTTATTACATGCGAGAGTGGTCCGATACGACTCGTTTCCATCATTTAAAGAGACGAAAATGCGTTAACTTTAATTGCTTTGTTACCATTATTAAAAGGTCAATATGAGAAATCATAATTCAATCTTAAACACAGTTACACTAGTGTTTCCGCTTTTTTACAATCGCAAAGGTTATCAAAATAGATCAAATAAATTTACCTCCCGTATTTCTGGAGCTCGGTGCAGGGGATAAATATGAAAACTTTTGATCCTCTGATATTTATAATGCCGTTATCTTATACTTAGCCGAAGTGTCTCAAAATCAGGCAGCTAGCTACTCTTAGTTTATATGCACAGCTGATAGTTACTATCGTAAAGTGAAGTACTTCGTTCAAAGGCCACCTCTCAAGCAAGTGTATTATTTATTAACTCTGCTCATGATGAGCGACACCGACCCTGACCAAATTAAATATATGTGGAATCAGTACAAAAACTTGTATTTTATTTTTTAGGCACCGCGTTGTGCACGTAATTACAAATGCGGAAAGGGTTTTCTCTGCCAAGAAAACTTATGTAGGAGAAAGAATGTTAATTAATTCATAAAACATATTATTAATTAATTTTAGATTAAATTAATCATTTACCTTCCTTTCATACAGCATCTTTTTATGATCAAAGCTTTAACGTGAAAAAAAAACAGTATTTTATTTCTAGAAATATAATATTATTTTAAATAATTCTGATCAAGGCAAACGCTGATATAGGTAGCTATGATCAACTGTAATATATTAAATAATATTAATTAAAATTGAGTTTTACCGAGTCAATTCAATCAATAATCAAAAAGTTAATTTGTGATTATACAATTTCAATTATATAGAATAAAAAGTGCTATTAACAATATTGTATTCAATTGTTAAGATAAGTGGAGTACTTAAGTTTTTTGCAATATGGCAATCGTTATCTGAAATCTGCTTTTTGGAAAATATGTAGTCTAAAAATATTTTTCATCGTGGAATGATATTTTTTTTACTTAAAGGCATATCGTTGATAGTCGTTATATAATCAAGTATAATCTCAATTTATAAAAATGCCAGTCGTGAATGCTTAAAAAGGTTTACTACATTATTGTATTGTTCACCTGTTGACTGGAAAATTTAAATAAAACCTCAGTAGAAAACAGCTGGCTGTCTTTAAAAGCGAGCGAATGCAGCAAAAAATAATTACTCTGAAAGCGTGTTTATCATTCTGAATTGTTCATTAACCAACTGGGCAGCTAACAACTACTGTGCACCGACCATTACGTTTTGAATTATTAATCAAAGTGGTGAATTGTGCAGACTGTGATTGGCATGATGGCCGACGGATCACTGTGTTTATTGTCAACAACACGTTTAGTAGAAACACGTACTGTTTAAGGGTCGGTGTAAATATTATTTTATAAACTACTTTGTTATAGCGTGTTTTCTATGTATACCCGTAAATTGATAAAAACATTATATTTATCCATAAGAAACAAAAAAATGGCCTTGTCGTTTGATTGTGTGAATAGCGTCTGGAAATATTATGAATGTGCTAAACCAATCTGCAATCAGTTGGTTGTTTCCCCTTTAACTTCAATAAATTTAGTGATGTTTGAATTAATCCCCAAAAAATAGTAGCGAAGCATAATACGCTTCTACGCAATAACACTATTTTCAGTACTTATCGAGCAGTAAGGGAGCGTTTTTAACCGAATTATCTGGTATTTATATATACAGTCAGTAAGTAACCTTCAGAACCTCACGTACCACTAAATTCATAATGTTGATCCCGACGGACCACCTATAAGATTTTTCAAAGTGTTCAATATAATAGGGTAAAAATATCAACTTATTTAGTTCTTCTACTGAAAATATTTTGAAAAAAGTTATCAATGGACAAAACGAAACTAGTTCATAAAATAAAACCGTATTGTAACAAAATTATTAAAGCTCAATTAGTAGTACAAACATTAAAGAATTATGCTTTAACCATTATACACTTTTACTGCAATGAATGTTTAGTGTGTTCCGGTCTGCTTGAAATAAGATTATGGATATTTTCTATGTATTTTTGTTAGTTTACTGTACGTTATAAAATGTAAACAATTGCCACATTTCCCTGCATACCCACCAAAATTCTCCCGCGGACCAACGCTTTGCAGACTACTTGTGTTTATTGTAAATAATACTGTTTAACATTAAATACATGTTAGTATTTTATTAAGAGTAAGTTGATATAAGTTTACAAATTCGTAAAATAATAATTGCTGTATTTAGAAAAATGAAAATTAATGGATATTAACTGCAATATTGAATTTTTATTCCAAATCACTGATCACTGGTTTAACATACCTATACCGATATCTTACCACGCTAGTCGTATGCAAATATCTTACATTGACGCAAAGCGAACGTAACATTGAATGAAGCGCTATAGGGGATTGACAATTGAATAGACTAAATCCTCTTCGAGTCTACGTCGTAGCGTCTACGTTGTAGCATCTACGACTGCGAATTGTATCTAATCAGCATTGACAGGCACTCTGCCGTCACTGAGAAAAATACATTTAACGGCAAAATTCATTTTCCGTGCAATGAAACTTAAACTGTCATTTTTGGTTTACTGCTATTTTTGTTGTAAGCTTTTTATAAATTCTATTAATCTACGTATGTTTTTTAGATTGAATACCATCATAATTAAAATAAAAAAACTTGATTTTCTTTTAATTAAAAATCATTATTTAAAGACCAAGACCGGTTTCTTTCATCGCGATCATTATCAACTGAAGCGAATATACACGGTGTAACAAACAATTTATTGGTTAAAGAAATATCAAAATAATTAATGAATAAGAGATGCCTTTCTTTTTTCATTAAATTTTAATTGAGTTTATTTGTAAATAATTTGATGTTATTCATTTATAATGTGTAAAGTCTTTTTCATATTTATTTTACCAATTGTTTGTTACATATCGCCAGTCTTGCTTAATTTTATATAAGCTACCCTTTTTAGATTTTTATTTATATTTGTGTATAATGTGGCGATAAGCGAAACGGATCCTGATCTACCTAATTGTATGTTATAGGTGTTAAGCATTTTAATTTTGTGTAATTATAATGTAATTTGTAAATCCTTTTAATTGTTAGTAATTGCTTACTCCTTTTTATTTCAATTTAACTTGTATAAATAGCACTGTTTAATTTATTTTCCTTATCAGTTTATAATGCTCGTGAGGAGCGAAACCGGTCCTGATCAAATAAATTTTAAGTGGAAAAAGTACCAAAAATCTTTTCTTATTTTTATTAATATTTTAACGTTGATTCCATAGCAAAGGCTATAAAGAATTTTGTTTTAATTGAGCAATCGCTACACACGTTATACCATCGTTACTTCTCTCTGATTTTTTCGCATACTTGTTGAATCTTATGGTTACAAAACCACTACGTTATTCGAACGTAAAATCTTATCACAAAACCCATATCTTTATTTGTTCGGATTCGTATACAAATAATACTTAAGTATGTGTTGTGTTCGGAAATTCTTGGTCTTTTCGCAAACATTTGGCGAGTACACTTCCATTGAATACAGCTGCTTAGGGGGAATTGTGTCCAATGGCTGTATTTGAGATTGTATTATCTCTTAAGTCTATGAAAGTAATCCTACCATTGTTAATAGTTTCATTTATTTACAGTCAATTTATTATATAATTTTACAAAAAGTACTTGTTTTAGTCGAATGACATTGATATCTCATTTTCAATGTTTTGCGATTTATCTGACTGTACACCCCGACCCACGGCTTGTCTCGAGATATTTTTCCTACGCCATTACTTTTTATATTACCGTCTTCGATTTTTTAATTACACATCTTTCGTGTGAAATACTTTTTTGCTTTTAAAACAAATTCTCTGTTGAATTATACGAGGAAAAGACTCGATTTCTCTGATTTGTCATTAATTATTATTGTGTTAATTAATGTTCTACAAAAAGTATAAAAGACACTTTTTACAGTCAGTATATCACATTGCGTGTCTTTCAGGCTTATTATATAGTGAGATATAATAGAGTAATACTACTAGCTCATTACAAATATGCTTTCTACGCAATATTGCGTATTATTTGCCGTTTATACTTGAGCTTAGTCTTATCTTATTTACACCTGGGATTAGCAAGAAAGCAACTGCGCTTACCTGGCGATTATATTTAATTCTTGTATGGTATAATATTACAATAACATTACCTGTGCTATCTGTACCAATATTTAGTTACAACAATGACGTTACGGAATGAACACCTCAGCGAAATATTTAGATTGGAATAATACTAACGATAATAGCGAAGATTTACTATAATATATCTGAACGAAAAGAATAACTATATTAAAATCATTTTTGTTTACAAATTTGTAAGTCTTGGGGGTTCTTTGTCATTGGATTCGTGTTGAAATTAACTAAAAGTTTTTGCTAAATTTTAGTACGCTACACGTACGTATGTATTTGGAATGTTGAAAAAGTTTCGTCATAATTTAATTGAAAAGTTTTCAATAGGCTCAACTTTTGTGTGGAATGAGACTTTCTCGAATTTCTCGCGTGAAAGCTCATGCCAAATAATTTCGAACTCTCTCTTACACTTTTTGGATTTCATTTGAATTGATAATATCCGAGACCCCGCTCGTCCCCGTATTACCTGTCCTTTTATCGTAAATATTAAAACATAATTAAATATTTAAACTAAATTCTGCCGCCAACAATCAGGGCTGTGGAGTTGAGAGTCGTTTAGTCAGATGTTTTGTCGGAAAAATCTTACGACTCAAACCCATTAAAAAATATATATATATTTTATGATGTGTATTCAAACCACAATAGTTTATAGTGTTTTCACTACATTCTAGGCTGACCTAAAGATGATCTGATGGTATACATATGTATAAGTTAAAATAAAATGTTTGACAAATTTATTTGGAGTCGGAGCCGTCCTTTTTTACACGCCTCTACTGCCCTGCTAACAATTCCTGGGCGTGATATTGATTGTTTTCGTCAGAATATGTATGTAATACTTCTCACGACCTTTTGTTTATGAAGCCTACGTTCTCTACGAAAACTGCCGATAAACTTTCAAACTTATGTCAAGTTATTTCTATCTTAACGTATCGTTGTTCTGACGGTCCCTTGACACTGGTGTATCACTGAGAAAACTCTAATGTTTTCATCTCCCCGAATAGTTCAACAGATGTGCGCAGGCTTTATTTAGCTAATGTACAAAAATACGCAACCGAGTGAAACCGTGCTATTTTTCTCTTAGATAATATTATTTTACTTTGGAGGTAGTCATACTCGTGATATTTTTGCACATTTGATGTTAAAGAAAAAATGCTACCTTGGCAAAAAAATAATTTTGTCGCGAAGTGTCTGACATAGGAAAGAAAATTATCGCTTTTCTTTGGTTGTAAATATACTATTCACTTAGCAAGGTTTTCTTTCGCCATTTTTTTTTTTGCTTTAACTTGAGTTTTTATTCTTCAAAATAACATGACGAAACACAGTATTTATTTTAGAGAGAGGGTAATTCTTACAATAGACATTTACGGGACCTCACCCCCAGCTACTAGGCTTCATGTTTTTTTATGTTTGAGATTAGAATAATTGTCTATGTTCGTAACTATTTAAAAAAAATAAGAGATTGAAAAAGATGACGGATTTGAATCGTTCAAATTATGTACATTCATACAAATTTTGTCACCAACGACCCTGGTTTCGCCTTTCGGCATCTTCATGCGTTCAAGTGCACGGATGAACTTGAACTGGCGCTTAGTAAATGAATGCATCGTGTTTATATATGAAATAAATGTATCATTTTGAGTTAAGTTAAGTTTAAAGCCATGGCTGGCAAAAAGGAATAACTATGGGGGTGCCTACAGATTTGAAGGGTGAGTAGTTTTAAGAATTTAATTTATTTTTGTTTGTCGGAAAGGGTTTTATGTTTATATTATAAGGATATAAAAGCGGCGAGCCAGGCATGTGCAGCTGATCTTTTAAAATCGGAAGACTTCAATTGCGCTCTGTTTATTTTTAAAATTTCCTGGAAGAAGAGTTTACGAGCGTCCGTATTTGGGTGCACCATTTTTATCCCTTGTTCCTGATTAAACACGTGTCTTTCTGAAATTAAGTGATTATCAAAAGTAGACGTGTCTTTTTTTAATATAAAGGCTGCCATGTGTTCTGATACTCTGGTATTCAATGTCCTTCCTGTTTTTCCGATATAAAATTGTGTACAACAAAAGCATTGCAATCTATAAATCCCGGATTTATTTAAGTAATGTATTCTATTTTTATTGTTAACTAATAATTTTCCTGATTAATTTTTACAATAAAAACCTGGTCTAACACTATCAGCTAGTTTATTTCCTAAATAAATGATAATACCTACGCCAATACCTAGTATGTTCTATGTCCTTAGACAATTTACCTTTAAATAACATTTTTTCCGCCAATTTCTTCTGTTCTTTGGTCATTACACACATGGAGAAATTTCGGCGGCACAATACCATACAATGCCATAACTATATATACCAGAGCACTCTGATGCACATGTATTTCATTAGACAAATTAGACAGTCGTCGATGTAAATATTGATATAGTGTATGCATGAAAAAGCGAATCATTTCCCTTTTATCATAGTTCTGCTGGTAGTATGGAGTCGAAATTATTAAACATTCGTTGTATAAAAAACTAAATAACCACATATCGATGTCATTTGTGCGATAAATTTGTAAGAATCGAGAGTTTTCATCATTTTTATAGGACTCCTGAAACTGCGATTATTCTTAGTGTGTTGATTGATGAGTGCAAATATCCTTCAGCGTAAAAACTGCCTAGTTCTCAATTTGCAGTTATTTTTTTTGTCCCGTGTGCGAATGACCCGATTATTGAGAGTGAAAGAAAAATTTTCACCATTACGTGTTACGCGCAAACTTATATATGCGGTTTCACGATACCATTATTGCTTTTTCTTTTTATTCGCCTGTCCTTTAATACCTATGGCAATATTATACAAGCGGCATGAGAAAAATAAGCGATTTAGACTTGTCTCTGACATTTACCGAAGCTTTTATCAGAGATTTTCCAATATAAGGAAAAGGTCGCAAAAATTTTGCTGCTTTTGAAGAAAGCTTTTTTGATAGCGATTGATTTGTAATAACAATCATTCCTTTGTGTTGATTTTTAAATTTATTTATCTGTTCTTCCCGCAGTGTAATAAATATTTTTTTACACATAAAAAACCAGAAATAAAAATAATACCAATATCTGTTTTATTTACCTATTGAAATTCTCATATAATTATGAGTGAATTATACTCACATACAAGAGGAAAAGAACAAGGTATTGTGATGTAATTTATTATGTGAACTGAGAGTGCTTGGTGAACGTCATTGCCAATTTGAATAATTGTTTGAAGGTTTGAGTTCATCCTCGAACTTGTGCCTAAAAATGCGGAAACGACAAATCCGTTTCGTTAGTGACAAAACAATTTAAATTGAAATATAATGATTTGAACATTATTTATCTTTACCTACTCTCCTGAATAATTAAGTACAAATATTATTAGTATACTTACTCAATTTCCCATTTTATGATTATTATTTTTAATCAGAGGGCATAAAAAATGATCGACCTTTATGCTTGCTTGCGGTATTCATCGATTTGACACTTTCGGTGATCATTGAGTGAATCTTAGAATAACCATACTTAGTTACCATATAATAAATGGAAGGAATACATATTTACCCATTACTGTGTTATGTATGTCTGGTAAAATACACTTGCGGCGATATCATATGTTAAACGTGTATTTCGTTTTTCATACGATATGTGTTTGTGTTACACGGCGAAAAGAAACGCAATAGCCATCAATCACTTGTATTTTTTTTCTCAAAGTAAAGGTTTTACGTTTTGATATTATCCGTTCGACGGTTTATAAACATTCATCCTCAAACAATGTATATTTTACTTCCGATACACATTCGTGCAATACATATGAATTAGATAAAAAAATATACAGTATCATAATGTATGTTTTTACAAATGATTGTTGGATATGGTCATTCCCATATCCACACATTTATCAATGATCATATAAAATATTTATTCTCACGTTACTCCCTACTCATAGCACAGGTGTCGTTACTTTAGAAATCATGTAATAATTATCTTACATATCTAAACAGTATTGAAAGACTGACTCGACGCCTGCGCAAGGTGGGTAGGGAGTAACCACTCTTCTAATGTAAAATATTATTAACAAACAAACTACTGCTGTTTGACTATAATCATATTTATTTTCAAACTAAAGACGTTTTGCAAACTATCTAAAATAACTGCTCGTAATAACTGTGATATATTATCAGAACGATATTAACATTGCTAAAAGGCGAATTGAAATAACTTAATTCCGCCCAAAACCGATGGCAGTGTTATTTGTTCACGCAACACATTTCTAAATCAGTTGATAATGCTCTCGAGGAGCGAAACCGGTCCTGATCAAATAATTTTTAAGTGGAAAAGTACTAAAAATCTTTTATTATTTTTATTAAATTTCTAAATAGTTAAATGACTTTAAAACATGTTTAGATTGTCTTTAATAATAATCTCCAGTTTACTTTTCAAGCAACCTAGTCGCGAAGTGGGTAACGAGCTCCTTTTTGACTACCGTGTTTTTGATCGTGCTCAACTAAGAGCCGTAGCGTCGTTAAACGCAGCCTTCTCACTACTTCCGGTCTCTATGTCTCGATCATCAGACTCCTCCCAGTGGCTTACTTTCCAGTAATACCTACTTACTACCACACGTTGACAATTCACATGTTATTATGGTATGTGACACGTTTTGTATTGTGCCATTAGAGTACCTATTCATATGACAAACATTTCATTAAAAAGACGTCAGTATACTCAGTATATAACAACTCTAGCAATTCCTTCGAATATATGGTCGTATTTTTAGTATTAATACAATACGTAAGAGCTGGCCGCCAAATAAAGTTTTCTTTTTTGTTTAATAAAGTTTCTTTAAACGTGATAAATTATCTGCAGTTTATATTGTTATTTTGGTTAAATATTTTTTTAATGGAATAAAACTACAACTGAAATTAGATAAGTGAGATTTTTTGCATCTGAGGGTGATTTGATATATCCTAACTCGGCGTCAGTGTAAAATGTAAATAGGAATCTTAACAGCTTAATTTCAGTTTGAGATTTTTTTACATATGTATTGGTAATTTGCTCGTTGACTTATTTAATATACATTTTATTTATTTTTGCATTAAAGTCGTACGTACAATTTACCGGTAAAGCTTTTTCTTTCAGCAAGTCTGTCTTTTCTTGTTCCGTGAGCGTCCCACATTCAGAAACAGGCTCCGGGCTTCTAGGGGATGAATGGTCTGAAAGAGATCTTTGTTAGCGCGACAGAGGCAACCGGAATACGCCATTCTCAATTTGCACCACTAAGAAAAATTGAGGGAAGCGTTGAATATTTCACTCGCGGAGCTTTGAAGCGTTCGCTCGTTAGCTGACGTACATACATCGCTATAGACCTGACACTATATTTATATGTTAACTCTGTTTTTTTGATCTCTTTAAACACCTCGGGCAATGTCTTTCTAGTGAAAAACAAGAGCGTATAATAATGAGAATTTCAATTGACACAGTGAGAAATCTTCTTACAAATTCATATAATACAATCATACATATCATCCATTTTTTTTTTGTATACATGATATCATTACGTATAATATAGTGCTATTACAATAATTAGAACGCAATTTTTTTTCTTCTGTCTTCAGTTCTAATTTTGACAACGCTTGTCCCGGATCACATATACATGATTAATGATTTATATTCTCCTGAGAATAATAGGTTGTTAGCATTATTCACCTTCAAATATCAACTATTTATTTCGGATGATTTAAGAGCGATCATAAATTAAGCCTAGCACAAACGAATATCAATTATCACATCCACTTGTGCTAAGACTAGGATTATACATTATAACTTATTCACGTTTTCAAGAATATCTATTTAATTTTTCCACTTATTTTCAATTACTGAATACCATTATATTCGTCTTATCTTGATTACACGGTGATTGAATTGTGGGGGGAAAAATCTCAATTATTCAGGCGGTCCATTTGCAAAATTTAATTAAAAAATACCTTGGTGAAAAGTATTCCGTTTCGTTATCTCATTTTCCAGTGTCGTTTTTTCTCCACTGGGAAATCAATCAAATTATAGTCTTCTAGTTTCATTTCCAAGTAATATTTCACATATTTGAAAATAGTTCGCTCAGTTGACATTATTCTAATTCGATGAGAAGTATGATCTATTATATACATCAAATACATAGACGTCAATGATGTTTAAATTTCTCTCCCACCTATCCGATCCCAAAAATGGATCGAAGCGAGAGTGATTGTCTAATCACTAGTTCTGTGTGGATCATAGGATAAAATTGATTGAGTACCTGAGTAACAAAAAGCTCTCGTAAAAAGACGTATGATGAGATAAACGTATGAGCGGATATGATTTTTAAAAAAAATGATGCTTCGGTGAATGTTATTTTTTTTGTTAAATATATATATTATATTTCAATCTCTACCGATCACGCAGGTCAAATCACAGTGAATTTGAGAATTATTCAATTCAAAGTTGTGATCGAAGACTGGGTGTTTGTGATGTCAATTCACATAATTTCCTCTCCTCCCATCATTTAATAACTGGGTGTAGTAATAGCGATTAGTTAACCACTAGTCCTATTCTAGCCTTATCCTTTTCCCCTACTACTCACTTTGAAAAAAAATGTGAGGTTGAGAGACTGAGTAACAAACAGTTCTCGTAGAAAAAACTTCTGTTAAGATACTTCCGTTAGGAGGCGATGTGTTCCACATTGGGAGCGGATGTGGATTAAAAATATATATATTTAAATCTATATAACGCCATACGATAGTTTTGTATTTTTTATTCACGTTAGTAAACGTGCGTTTTGTCTTTTTAGTATATTTAAGTTGTGATCTTTATTGAAATTTTTGAACTAAATATATCTGGATGTAATGACAAATATTTTGTAAACTATAATAAATAAAAAATTATCAAGCTTTTTATTTTTTTGCGTAAAATGTTTCGTCTTGTTTATACTTAATATACTTACATATTTAGTTTAAATTCAAATAGCTCATCATGATTCGATTCATCTTCTTGCTTTATCGGAAAATCAATCACTTTTGATATAAATTTCCTCTCGCTTGCCTATCGCAGCTGAAGGGACACCGTAGCAACGCGAGGGATTGGTGTAGGTCGCCGGGCGTAGAGGGTATATCCCGCTCAGCTGATCGATTCCCCACTACCCCGCCGGGTGCATACCTACCGCACGTATATTTGTCAACCATAGCCGCCTTTTGAAGCTGGAACACTTTGGAGAGTACAAAAAAATATTCATAAAATTTATGTGCGTGTCGAAATGATCACTTACATTTAGGACGTTATAATATGCTTGTAGATATTCCCCAGAAACAATGTTTATTAAATTAATTAGACATTTAACGTCTCAAACTCAATGTTGGTACTGTAGAATAAATTGAATACATTCATTATTATATTATATGCAATACTAATAAATATATGGTCTACATATTTTTTACATCGTCCCGCTAAATCCTGTATCGAATGGCAACAGTATCGCGTAGAGACGGTGCGATCTCTACGCCAGTCTGTCAGGCGGAAGCGTAGCGGTCGGTCGCGTCGTAGACGAAATGTGAATGCCTTTACGATTGTAATTATTGTTCCCCCACGTCTCATACGAAGCTTCTCTGTTCTGTGTCAGTTATTAACATCAATATTATGGCAAAGGAACTGTGCGGCGGTACATATCTACGACACTCGTCGTAGCAGTGATATTTACATTCTTTACATTGCGTATTTTGAGTCGTAATACATGCACCTTTTTCTGCAAAACTTTTGAAACGAAGTGCCACCTTTACGGATAACGTGTTTTGACTGCGAAAGATTGGCAGTGGTTTTTTTATGAAAAATGATTTTCGAATTCGTAATAAAACTACGCATTTGTTTTTTCGTAGCTAAAATTGCAAAGTTAAAAATAGGCGAACAATCTAACTCAAAGTTCCATCTGCGCGCAGTACAGATTATTATGTTTGCACTGCAAATGAACACTGTCCGCCCAATGTATTGAAAATATGTCACATGATAGTAATTAATCAAAAAAATACTATACTTAATCGCTCGGGCAATATACGTATTGTGACTGTTTTTACTACAAAGCGTGTGTGGTTGTATTTCGTGTAGTTTAGCGTGTTCTTTTATGAATCTCGCATTAATTACGATAGTAAAAAATAATAATAAGTCATTTGTTATTTACCAAGGATTATCATTTTCTACTTCTATTCTACTACAATTTTTAGAAATATGTAAATGCTATTATTAACTATTATTTAAAAATAAACACGAGCTTTTTAATCCAAATTTCCTCAAATACGTTTTTTTTTTCTATAATATGATTCAACCAATCATGTTTTTAGTACATATTCACATATTTTTGTAACCATTGGATTCGATTTAGCTTAGTTAGTTATCAAGCACTTTCAGCTGTAAACACTTACATAAAATTGTAAGACTAACGTAGAAACTATAATAAAAACGATACTACAGAGCTTAATGAAAATATTGAGTTTATAGACACATATTTGACAACGTGTATTTTTAAATATTTAGCTTTAGCATAAAATTATATCGGTATTTTTTTTTGCTTTAAGAATTTATTATTCCGGTGTTTAAAAGAATAAACGTATTAAAGTGATGAAATTAGTGTTTCAAATTCTTCACAGCGTAAATAAGTAGGGAATTATTTTTAATTCTGTCGTATAGTATGAGAATTTAAATTTCTCCACGTAAATCGTGCGTGAAAATTCCTTTCCAAAGTTTTGACATAAACCGCGCGATGGGATAAAAAAAACAATGCTTCCATAAAATTCTTTTCACTTATCACGTTGAAAATAAAATATTACGAATTCTTATTATTGGATACTTTTTGATACATGGCCGACATTTGAGATTTTCCCATACATTCCATATGTCAAACTTTGATTTATATTTTTTCGCTATTAAAACTATGTTTATAATTTACTGACCACTGGTACGTTTATAGTTAACTCTCAAATGTATATCAATTCGTTTTTTTGTGCTGGTAATTATGTCTCTTTTTCAATAGAATTAGTTAATATAAATAATTGATTTATTTGAACAACATTCTTTAATAAAAAAAAATTGCGATTTTGTCTAATCAGTATCATTATTTTTTTAATGACCTGTTGAATAATATTCAATGATCATATATTAAAAAACACCGAAAATAAAGTTACCTAGTAAAAGTAGTATTAAAGTCGCGACTTGCATCTTTAGATAAGACTCGTCTCATGACGTTGACTCAGGTATTGTTCGAATGCTTTCCTACATCCAGTATTAAAAAAAAAACAGATTTTACAACTAAACTATCATTCTGCTAATTAAATGGTACTAACATAACAGAAACTGGTAATGTGATATTGGTATTGACATTTCATATTTTCCACTCACGTTGCTGAAATATTGTTTGTACGTCAGCAAGTTAATGAACATGATTCAATTTTATTCGCTGATTGCTCTCGGCCTGTTATTTGTTAATTTACTGGCTTTTTTCGCACATTTCTCACACAAACTGAAGTTGATGAGGTATTTTTAGAGTCATACGAGAATTTGGGTACAACTAAATACATTTTAAATTGCAATTCAATCAAGAAACTAAATGTTAGAAAAATTACACCTTTTACGCTAATGAGACTTTACTTTTACTAAATATCAGAATTAATTTCGCTCATCACGATCATTAATTAATCCTGTATCGATTTTTATTTTCATCAATTGATAAAGTTTTTTATTTTTTAATAAACAGATAATTTAAAACAAGAAATGACAATGAACACATTAAAAGTGTTGTTTATTAACGGAAATATTTGACACTTTTATCTGCACTCCTGTAATGACGGGATTTTATTATCAAAACGAATTAGCAGGTAGTTACCTGTTAAATTATACGTTTTTATTTTATGTAAGCAATAAAAATAGTTATATTCCAAATATGAACGCATAAGAAGGCACAACGGACTTGATTATTTTCCCTATAAAATTGAGTTTGATGGGTCTGTGTTTTCAATTGTAGAGTTTCCGTACGTGGGGGGCACGTATTCTATTGTTACGTAGTAAAATTTTAGGCGCGTGTTTTACTGTTATATGGTGATATAAGTTTCACGTGCGTAAATTTCTGAATTCCTTTCTGGTTTCGCTCGCGTGGTAGCTTCGAATACATCACACCAGGGGAAAATACTCGCGATAATTATTATTCGTAAGGCGATGAACTCGCCATCCATTTGTGTACGTTTCGCTGGCGTTTTGAGCGATTTATTTCTGTCAGGTCCGCAATCAAAACGAAACGATTATAAATAATTAAGCAGCGTTTGTTGCCGAAGAATAAAATTTCACGTGCTGCCTGTGTTTTGACGATTATTATTAATGTGGGCACACACTGTTTGTTCCATAATGATTCAAGCCATGAAAAGTGTCGTTAAAAACTACAATTATTAGCCACTTTTTTCTATTTGGATTCATTAATTTAATGCATTTAAAGCTTTTTTCTTTGGTATTAACTGACCGGGCGACTTATTTAGCCATTTTTCAGTACCAATGTTTCAAATCACAAAAAGAAACATTATTGACTTAATATTACGAACCACATTTAAAGAATTATTTTTGCGAACATATTACTAAAGGAAATTTGAATCATTCAAATTATGTACACTCCCACAGATTTTGTCACTAACGACCCGGGTTTCGCCTTTCGGCATCTTCAGGCGTTCAAGCGCACGGATGAACTTGAACTGACTTGAATGATTTGAATGATTCAAATTTAATATTGAAATTCCACCAAGCACCTTCAGTCGAAATCTTAAATTACTAAAGGAAGTTTATAAAACCTTTAGTTATGATTAAAACCTGACTATTCCTGTAAAAATTATGAACTGTTGCTTACGTTGTGCCAATTACGTGTCGATATGTTATCACTCTAACATAATTCATCGATTAATGTTTACGATGTTTTCATAAATTAAAAAAATGTTTTTGTTTTGTATTTGATTTTTACAAAAGGTATGAAATACATTTATGGTAATTCCACTTATGTTGATTTGTCTTCCTATCTTCTGGTAGACGCATTTCGTATTATATTAAAGCCCATGATCTACAAAATCTATCTTTCGAAATACACTTGATTAATAAGTGCTCATATAAACATTACGAACAAAGTTTTTGCTTTATATAAAAACATACAAATTAGGGCTATAACTATCTGTTTGCGTATACAAACTATTCATTGATAACTTACAACTTTATGATCGAGTCTAATTTAGCCAGAGATACTAGCTAACGAACGAAATAAAGTAAAAAACTTTTTTAATCTACAAATTAATTAAATCTATGATAAATCCTAAATATTTTTTTTTGCATAACTCCAACTATTTGTAATTGTTATGTTGTGTTGTAAGAAAAGCTATCTGAGTAAGTATAAGCAACGGACATACATTAATATGTATGTCCGTTGCGACTTGCGTTTGATAATTACTGCAAACATATTAAATTTCAAATTAATAAATTTTGCGGTAAAAGTAGTTGTATATTTGTTCTTGAAGAAATCTATAGTTGTTGTTTGTATTATATGTTCAAATAACGTCTTTATTCCTTGCAAAAGTTCCATTTTCTAATGCCAAAGGTTAAGTTTTAGTTATTGAGTAGGGAAACTTATGCAGACTTTACTGGTGTATTATTCCTATCACATAATAGTAAAGCATAGAGTGCTGTGTGCTGCTTCGACGAAAGTTATAGCATTGCACACTTTGGACTTTAAAACGGACGTAGTCTACAATATTGGGTTGTTACTTTCGTTGTAGTATATGGTAAAGCAATAGTATTACAGTATTTTATTATAACCGGAAACACGTGTCTAAACTTGAACGTATTGATTTATTTCTGAACCCTCTTAACCTCGGAGAGCCTATCTATCGGGCCGCCTAGTACCTATGTACATATGTTTAAACCTTTGTATCATATGTTTGAAAAACAACCAGTCCATCAGGATAACTTAAAATATATAATATATAGATAAATTAAAAAAATAATAACGTTTTCGTGTTTTGCGCTGTTAGATCGACGATTTGGTACTTAAAATGTAAATGCATTTTTATTTATATCTCCATATTTAAAAAAAAAATTAAAATATAAATATCAGCTTGGCTTCACATTGTGCGCAAATAACGCTTTTCAGGCGAAATGCAAATTTTATTATTTTGATGTGCATTCTTAGTTGTGTTGTATATAACAAACGATATTAAAGAAATCAGTGTTTTAAAAAAATGTTCATTGCAGATATTGTATATGGCATCAAATAAATCAAATAATTCAAAACTCTTATCCGTGTAATAAGTTAAATAAGATGGTTTTTAAAATAAATGCGGACATTTTTTTAAATGTCAGTGACAATTTAATAAGGCATTACTGTAGTGTGGTATATTGTAGTAGACAAATTGTAATTTACAAACAGTAATTTAACATCGAGCCTCCTAATGGAAACCATTCGAAAACTACCTAAGTGACTGTGTTGAGTTATACAATGAATTCAAAACTATATATAAATAGCAAACATGAAAGTAAACCACTAGTTTGTTCTGTGAAGTGCTTGTTTTTACTGTGAGTGTGATTTTAATGCGATTTGGCGATTGGAGATCGTCTCGTTTGGCGCGTGAGGAGTCGGTTTCGGACGCGATGAGGGCGGGCGTTTGGGCGGCCGGCCTGCCGCCTCCGAAAGGCCCGCCCTTGCCGCATCTGCCGCCCTCAGCCGTCCTCTGATATGTTCTCGGAGCTTTGCCGGGAGACGCTGCGTAGGGCGTGCGCCGCCATTTCCTACTGCAGGGATGGTATGTGTCTTCTTAAAATTAAAAGGAGAAATTATTGAGAATGGAAAATTGGGTACAATCTGTCGCCAACTGTATTGAAATATCTATCCAACCTTTTCATGCTGTTTTCTGTTCTTGTATCCTTCTGTTTTCTTAGTGTTATAAAATACTTTTAAATGTTTGAACTTCAATGTTTTTCGTAGTACATATTTGTTGTATTTAATTATTACTTTCAAAATTCAAAATAATGATTTTAGCTATCTACTAGAAACAGTTATTATATATTTTTTAAATGCGAAACTAAATATAATGTTATTTTGACCTTATTACAATGATTTTAAATATGTTTCATTTTAGATAAATTGTAAAAGATATGTATTTCATTTTTTTACCCATTTCGCTAAGGTTGTATGCAAAATCAAATAGTGTTTTTTATACAAAATCAAATAGTATGACATGTAAAACAAACTATTTGATGTAAATGTATTTTTTATGAATACATATATCAGTAATACAAGTAAAAGATTAGGACAGATAATCTCATTAGTAAAAGAAACCACTTGATTAAACACAATACCAATAATTTAAGATTTCAACTGAAGGTGCTTGATGTAATTTCAATATAAAATTTGAATCGTTAAAATTATTCAGTTCAAGTTCATCCGTGCACTTGAACACCTGAAGATGTCAAAAGGTGAAACCCGGGTCGTTAGTGACAAAACTTGTGGGAATGTACATAATTTGATCGATTCAAACAATACTAATATTATAAAATGAATGTGATAAACTGACTGAAATTACAATTTTATTACGAAGTTTTACTCCGACCAAAGAAATGTAACTAATACTTTCAATTGATTCGGCGGTAACTTTGTGGAAGTTCATTTTATATTGAAATGTAACTATGTTAGACAATAACGTATTTACGTGTATATGATGTGAAATATCAAGTATACATCCATTATATAATGAAGGACAAGAAGGATTAACTGAAGATGCTTCTCAAAGAGGTGAAACACGTGTCACAGTAAGTAACACATTCAGTGGAATAACAATGTTACCGAACTTAATTTTTAGATTAACAATAAGCGGAATGAAATTCGTGTTTACATTTTTTATTTCATCAATATCTTCGCAAAAAAAATACTTTTAGAATATATTTTGTGGTTACTCTTTTATTCAATCGTAATTCTACATTGATAATAATATCAAGGTTTCACAGAAAAGACTATTCTCGTCTACGTACTATAAGTTGTTTTGTGTACTGTATGCGAAGACGTTGCGGAAAGTTTTCTCTCGCTAAATTCCTATGGGTATTATTCTCCATTACGAACTACTTCTTTTTGATTTGAAGTTACCGAGACCACATCGCAAGACACGAGCGAGCAGAGAGCTATATTTGTCGTGTCTCCAAATTGCCGCGACACACCCATCCGATTCAATGAATCACTCGCAATCTCGATGTTTAAACTTAACGATGAAATAGACGATTTTCGGAACGGACGCCGAGTGTCGCCGGCTCTCTGTTGGCTTTAGCGCCTCGACCGCCACTTATTTTCATTTGAGCTGTCGGCGAGCGTGATAAACATTTTCTTTCCTGCGTTTCAAAAATAACATTCGAGGATGGGGTTGTCGCTATCTAGGAATGCAATAATAATATCGTTGCTTGCTTTCTTAGGATAACAAAAAAAAACAAAACGCTTTTTTGGGATATCATGCTTTTATATAAAAAAGAAAAAATTCTATCGTGTTTGTTGGAAGTATTATTTATTTTCAAATAGCACAGCTCAAGCATGTGTACATATGAAAACGTTATTTATATAACAAAATAAAACATAGAAATACCATATTATTTAAAGACGAAAGATTTCTTTCATAGATGTATTCTATAAAAATTTAATGTATCGACTAAGGTTTCTAGACGAAACTAAATTAAATGTAAGTAAGAAAACCAACAGAGGTGTACACTTTATATACATACTTACTTCCATAAATACACCATCACGAAATACTTTTTAAGGTTACTTTATTTTTTTCCGAATATCTTAAGCCATATTTGTCATATTTCATTGATTACATTTAATTTAAATTTGTGTATTTCTACAAGAAAATATTTTTTTGTACAAAAGTAAATTCATATAAAATTATTTGAATATTTTTTTAATTTATACTTAAACTTTGCGATCGTATGTCTGTTTAAAGATGCGAAACACGTGTCACAAGTTTTAGCGCAAAAAGTAGAATAAAAAAGTTATAAAGTTAAATTTTATATTTAAAATGAGTACACAAAGTAACCGCCGAATCTATCAAAAGGTATGAACGTGAATTCTCAATATAAATTTATGTCGTACAAAGATAATCACATGTCTATCATTTCCAACATGTGCCTACTTCCATTGTCGTCGTATTTCAGTTCAAAAATAGATGTTCTGATTAATAATTCACTCGTATACAAATTTTAAATTACTGTCTATATCTATGTAAATTATTCATGAAACTGTGCTCAAGGTGACGTTCATCTCGCCGCTTACTGAATTCTTATGAGGACGGTACGAGAACTGTCGTTTTAAATTAAGTATTACTGTCTCATACACAGTTAACATCTGTTGAATTTCCCATTGAAAATTTTGATTGTGGGAATACGAAATTAAAAATGTCGCTAAAAAATATTTATAAAATTATGTTACCTATGAATATATTATCATGTCCGTTTTTTTTTATTATTTTAACTGTCTCATAGTATGTATTCGGTACGTAGCAAGTGTCCATGTTTGCGTAAAAAGTATCTCGTTTTTGTTCCTGATTATGTCTTCTGATCGAGTTTGCTTCCGAGTCTTGTTTGCTTGCATTTGCTTGCTTTGTAAATCAATCCCCCCGTTCAATGGCCATTGTTTGTAAGCACGTGTTTAACCTTTCAAATACTCTCGATGTTTTGCCATGAATTACCGGGATAGTTCAACTTGCATACTTCCTAAAGAATAAGTTTATATTTTTTGTAGATCTCAGCTTTATTGTGTATGCATGCCCATCTAATTGGAATTACAAAATGGCGGTTTCTGTAACGACTATTTGACACGGTCTATATGTGTGAGAGTATGTCCTATCTGATTATACAGTTAATTGTAATCTAACAGTATTTTAATAATACAAATAGTCATTTTAATTTGGCAAGGCCTTGCATGAATATATTTGAAATTTCGTCTAAGAAAATTGCTGAACAAAACACCTGTTTTAAAAGGGTACTTATTAGTGAAATTTTACAATAGTATCTCATGTGTGAAAGTTCTTTTTCTATCACAGTATTTCTCGTACGGGTTTTATTGGTCCCTAAGCGGAGTCTGAGATTTCGGGTTTTTACCCGTCGCCGCTTTGCAATTCTTGCCAGCTGTCTACGTTTCTGGTGGAATTGGCAACCGCCTAGACTTTCCAATGTAGCCAGTCTCGGCACTTCGATTTATAACAAACATTGTTTCTGTGGAATAAGCCGAAATTACTATCGTTTCTGTGCGCTTTGTTTTGAATCCTTACTTTTTATGTAAACTATTTTAATCGAATTTATTTTAGCATCGAATAGCGGGGACAGAAATACTTAACCCAATAGTGCTCAGGTAGATTAGGAACTTTCTTGCTATCAATTGATTGTTTAGGTTGACGTATGAAATCAATTGTTTTATATTGCTTTCCGAAGTCGACTAATTTTGTTTTCAAGTGACAAGACACGTGAGAGAAAATGTCAAATGTAAAGAGGAGACCTTTCCCGGGACGTGTTCTCATTAAGGTCAGATTTCGAAAAGTTCCTACAGCCGCTAACTTACTTACCTTGGCGAACTTAAACGAAATTCGATTAGTTGTGAAAGTGTGTCGCCACTCATATAATATGACAGCTTAAATCTTTTTCGGTAAAATGGTGATAACAAGAAATTACCGTTACGCAATACGAACATATTTTTGCTAATTGACATCATCAATCATCGGTATTTTTTTTTTGCCTCGCATCTGTGTTGATCCTTTTCCGCTGCAAAATTTTTTTTGGCACTTGCCGAGGGAAGCAATTTTATATTATTTTTCCAATATAAATATAATATTCGTTTATCGGACAACTATTTTCCGTGTTTCTATTTGTGAAAAATATTATTTGTTAGTGTTTTTCAATATTTTCAATTGAGACTATTTTTTAGATATATTACTAAAGATGACAGATAATATTTTTTTCTACAATTGTCATGTTAGATCTGAGGCCAATATTGGGAAATTTTGCCTCTAACATCCGCCCTACCCCTAACGATTCCTTTATAGAAGGCAGGGACATAGAAGGATGTAGAGTGATGTAATTATTGTACCCGGTATAGAAAATTGTTGATGTAATTTAATTTGAAAGTTTTATAAAATTCTATAAAGCTCTCTCGAGCTTTTAATTAAGATTTAATTTTGATCGTAATGGAGTTATCTGTTAGTTCTCGGTGGAAAGAGATACATATTAGGGTATCCAATCCCGAAGCCTTTTTGTGATACCGGGATTGACTAATATTCAATCCCGGAATCCCGGGATTGGGCACTCGACATGAAATCGTGTATAATTTGAAAAAGTTTTGGTGTCGGAATTTTTCATTATTTCATTTCCAATTTCAAAAACCCAGGAATTTTTATTTTACGAAAATAACAAACACTATTGCAGTGTGTATTAACTGAGGTTACTTCACTTTTACGATAAAACGCATCCAACTTATTTTTTTCTAAATTACTATTTGACCCACTTCACTCCATATACCATATTATTTTCGTTCAGTTGCGTGCATTTTTATATTTGACTATGTATTTGAAAGCACATAAAATATTCGACTTATGATTATGAAATTAATTTATCTTAATTAATGCAACATCGTCATTTTATAATACATAAATCGATAAATTAAAAGCAAAGTAATATCTTAGTATAATAGTTAAAAAACTCCATAGATAAATTATTAGTCAACGATAAAGATAGAACACATTACTTAGATAAATCCAGGATTTATATACTGCAATGCTTTTGTTGCACAAAATTTTATATCGGAAAAACCGAACGAACATTAAAACCTAGATTGTCAGAGCACATGGCTGCCTTTAGATTAAAGAAAGACACGTCCACCTTTGCCAATCACTTAATTTCAGAACGCCACGAGTTCAATGACGAACAGGGGATTAAGATGTTACACCCAAATACGGACAGCTATAAACTATTTTTCCAGGAAATTTTAGAGATAAACAGAGCACAATTAAAAAGCGCACCGATTTTGAATGAGCAGGTAAATCTGCCAAATTCCCCACTCTTATGCCCTATATGTGAGTAAATATAATTATAAAATTTCTCCGACAAACAAAAATAAATATAATTCTTAAAATTATCCACCATTCAAATCTTTAGGCATTCCCATGGGTTAATCCTTTTCGCCAGCAATGGCTTTAAATCTAGTGATACATTTATTTATTATTTAGCAACAATACATTCTTTTACTAAACATCAGTTCAAGTTCATCCGTGCACTTGAACGCCTGAAGTTGCCGAAAGGCGAATCCCGGGTCGTTCGTAACAAAATTTCTGTGAATGCTCATAATTTGAACGATTCAAATTTAAAGTAATATCGATGGAAATGAGATTTCAATACTTACTTTTTGGTTATATTCTAATGAAACTCAATTGCAATATAATATTTCAAAATTATACTTAGCTGTGTGTGATGGGGTCATATATTCTCAGGATAGCCCGCCCTGATTACGGTGTGTGCTATGCCGGAGTTTTTTTTTCCGTGCTTGCATGCGCCTTCATTGTTAAGAGTTAGTGGCACACATTTTTTCCACTGACTGAGAGGATTTTAATTAAAGTACAGCAGCGGAGTGTCTGATAGTCGCAGGCATGCGAAATGCTGGGCAAACAAAGAACGCTCCGGCGTATTCAGATTTTTTCCCTCGTCGGAGAGGTGTTCCCATTTCACGAGATATATATGGCATTAACCTACACACTCTTCATATCAATTGTCACCCATAGATCGGTAAATATTATGCCAAAAATTCATAATCGATATCTAAATCAAAATTCTGCTGGTGTAATATAATAATCCTGTGTGAATTAAATCCATACCGGCGGGTTCCTGGATTCGGTTTCGTCGACTAACGTAGCACCGTGTCGTCAGTTTATCTGTAATAAAAATAACAATATTTTGGCGAGCTGTATAATACTGGAAATAGCAATAGTTTATAATAGACATTGGTATTCAAGGAATACAGGGTTTTATGACAGAATATTAGAATGTTCTTGGTAAGCTTATTACCCAGTTTTTGTACTTATTTGAATAAGTTTACTAATTATGACTTTAACATTATACACAAACTTGGCAGTAAGCAGAGACAACTGTTAATTAAAAGTAAACATGGCAAATCAAATAATTAATGTGTCACTTGCCTTTAATTCCAATTAAAAATCACAGATTTTATAAATTGACCAAATATGATGCATTGTGATTAATATTTTTACCTTCAAAGGCTACACAAAGAAATCTTAGTTAAAAATATAGAGGTGGCAATGGCATCACCATAACATTATAACGGCATAGTTTGACACCTTTTTTCTTGTAGTGGACCAATGTTGGAACGATTGTCAAAACTACCTGTATGACTGTATTGAATTTGTAAATATAAGCCGGTTTCTTTTAGCGAGAATTATCAACTGATATTAAGATTAATTGTGTGAAAGCGTTATTAATTCAAAACATTTCTAGCTTCTATCAACAATATAATATGTAAAAAAAACATGTCTCCGCTCGCATTCCACTCTGCGCACGGACTCCAAATGGATTATCTCAACAGAAATTGTTTTGCAAGAACTCGTTTCTATTCTTTCGGCCAATTTCTCCTTTTCGGAGAAGGTTATTAGAACAATTAGTAAGCAATACAATAATTGCCCTACTTATTTTTGAAACGCAATGTATGTAATATTTCATGATCCGTGATCGAGTGAGTACTCAAAATCGTTCGCTTTGGTCGCCGTGTGCTCACAGGTTCGAAAATATACGTTTGAATCAAATTATACAATTCTGCTCGAAGCCATAGATATCAACGATGACTAAAAATCTCTCTCACACATCTAATTCTTAAAAGATACCTTTGCGAAAGCCATTAGCTAACCACTAGTGTTCTTATATCTCTACTCCCTTTGCCAAAGAGAGGCACATCAACTGAACTACAAGCAGTTGTCGTAGAAAAACTTTCGTTGTAATTAACTTCTTTAAGAGTGCTCAATATTAGAAATAGACATGGTTATAAATTAAAGTATTCGTGAAATTAACAATTAATGCTTCACATTATTTCACCAACGATTAGCAGTTTACCATGTATTGTTTTTACTCTAGAATTGGCTTTTTCATGTTCGTTTACAAAATATACATCAATTTAAATTGACCAAAATTTTAAACGATACTTGAATCACCCTCGGTACTGCTAAATCGTCGGTTAAATCGTTTCCTTGATTATCGAAACCGTTTCGAAATGTACAATGCTTCCTGTGAAATTATGCAGTCTTAAGGAGCGAGGGTAGGCGGCGACTCGATTTATTGCCGGAACATTTCTTGAACCTCGACCGAGCCTTGTGCCTTTCCACCGATACCGTGCTTTGCCTACACGCGGCCTCCATCACCTGGACATTTGAGTTTCCGCACTGCGACGGCTGGATAGGTAGGTGGGTAGGCGGTTGGCATTCAAAGCCATTTCGATCCACCGTAGACGTCCCACTGAAATCGGTTAACTACGGCAAATGCAGCTTGTTTCGTTGCTAATATTAAAGAGCGCAAAAAATGAAATTTTACTACGTATTTCAACCAGAATGTTTGTGAAACAATTACAGCCTTTGTCCTACAATAATTGTACAGCATTACCTCGATATAACGGACTAATACCAGTGTCCGAATAACCGAATTTTAGACATATTATAAATATGTTTTTTGTATTGTAAAACGCATACGGAATCCCTCGATGAGGAGGAAAAATGACATAAAATATTTATTTATGGACCAAGCCAGTGATTTTTTCTCGAATCAATTAAAAATTATGAATGATAATGATCTATGTGGTTAGTAAATAAATATCTAGAATTTCTGTTCTGCTAATCTGCGTTTTTGAACGTATACGAACATTTTAAATTTGAGAAGCAAACTACTAGTTTTTTTTATGTTTTACAACCTTTGTGTGCGACTAGCTTTTTAGCATTACTCCTAAAACTACAAAGTTCTCCCTGTAAAGTAAAAAATTAATTCATGAATATCTGAAAGCATGTTAAAACTGCACTTTCCGTTCGGAAAATAAATCCATCCTTTGGCAAATTTCACTGCCGCGCGCACTACCGACTCGGCGATAAGAAGAATTGTAACGCCGGGGAAAAGCTCCACTTTACCGTGCTTTCCGCAATATTATCGTCCTTATTTTTGTGATTATTCAACGTCGAATTTTATTCATCCCGGTCTGAATTCCGAGGCTTTGTCCCATTGTCACTTTCGCTACAGCGACCGTCCGGGGGATGGTGCCGGATAAATCTATTCGGGCTATTGTTTCTCCACAGAAGGCCTCCTCGCTTATATGGCTGTATTGTCATTCGTTACGGTTAAAATCTCAATACTTGATCCATGCTTGTATTGGATTAAAGAATGAAAATTTGCTAATTTTTCGTCGCTAATAAGGATTGTTTTAATCCTTATAATCCGAATTATGAAAACTGATATCTGAGCGGCATACTGAAATATTGACGTTGATTTTTCTGAATTATATAAGATATGATGATATGAACTTATAAAAGTGTCAATTAATATTACTTATTTACGCTTTTACACTAAGACAATATCCTGTAATTTTACCTTCTTGATATTGCATGGAATTTAATTTACTATTCATATATGTGGATTAAAAATAATTAGAAACTTTTGCATGGTTTCCCACCATGTTATATTGTTTAATTATTATGGTTCCTACTTAAAGAGAGCGTTTGTTTTAATGAAGTAAAGTAAGCTTAGAATATATTCTGCCTGGAGCCCAGCTGGTGCTGTAAACAGCCAGCGGCTGTAAAATATGCACGTTAAAAATCATTCAAGAACTCAAATGTTTAATTGCTTACATAAGCAAGTTAATTAAATTAGTTACTTCAATAATTTACGAGGAACGTGATTGTCATAATTTTTACGCCAATTTTTATTGCGATCGGAAAATCTGTCTTCCTACGTAAAGATATTTTTTGAAAACAATAATGTGTTTACATTAATCAATCGAATACTAACTAGGCCTTCCAGCGTATACTAATAAATTTATTTATTGATTCAATTCAATTTTACTGTTTCATATTTATAAGTATTTTTCTGAAACTTCATAAAAAGCGATTTTGCATGTGAAGAATAAATTATCAAAATCAGTTTTGAATGTTAACTTTTACTTACAGTTTGAAGAGGTCATTTAACGGAATGCAGCCAAATTTGTCATCATTGGTATTATTTCAATTGAACGGGTAATTCAAATGAGCATATCGTTTTATGTGGAGGCCGTTAATGGCGATGCTTTTCCCGTTTTACTGTAGCACCTTAAATAAATTTAAAGCGTAGTTTGATTTATGTTTTCCCAGCGCGGGACTAAAAAGCTTTTAACCGTAAAGTGGCTCGCGAGGATAAAATGGCGGGCGGCCGGATCACGTTCATTATTTGGCCCGATCGCTCGGCAAACACGTCATTATTGTTTGCTTTGTTTCAATAAATGCTATTGTTTCATTGTATTATCGAACTCGAAATGTGCTCCACGCACTTATCTTTGACCTATTATATTGTGCGCATAAATAAAATTATCTCAATTGTTATTGTTTGTTTGTTTTCACGGCACGAAAGTAACCCTAATATCGTAGCATTTTCATCGCTTATTTATACTCAACTCCCTTTTTCAAATCTCATTCTGATTTATTTTTCAGCTTTTACTTTACAATCTTGAACTCAATTCAATAACTACTATAGATATACAATCAATAATATATACATATTTTTAAAAAATACAAGTTTATCGTGGAATACTTTTCTTTTCCGTAACTTCAAAGGTAATTAATCCATTGATGAATTATTCTTTTTTTTTTACTATTTGAAACTATTCGTTTCTTAAACGTTTTGATATCAACTCCTTCCTACCCTTTCTCAAATCCTATTATATGTAAAAATTATAAAATACCAGCTGTTATATTTCACCAAAAAAAATTGTACTCTAATTTTTTAATGAACCAAAAAATAATCAGCATTTTAGATGCAATCTTTAATTACTTCATCTCAAATATCTGATGTTGGTGCAACTAAAATATCTACAATTGAAGCCGCTTGCTTAGTCGAAAACGAGTCTTATCGAGCATTTCAATTTTAAGTAATCAAGGAAAAGTGTACGGACGAGAGTAATCGATTTCTCGCATTCGCACTTAATGTAGTTACGATCACTGTACTTCACACGTCAGTGAATATTAAAATATGTACATAGTTTTTCGTATAATACCTATTATGTTCATATATGGAGAATTATTTATAATGCAATCAATAATATATTCTGATAAACTGTGTCCTTAATATTTGTTTTCTTTTTTTTGCAGGTAAGTGAAGACCTAATCATCCTAGATTTCGCTATGGAGATCATCTTAAAAGTTTGTGAGCTAGCTTCCGAATAGCAGAATACGGATCATTATCAATAATTACCACGCCTGAAAGTCGATAACATACGGCCAGTTTTCATTTATCACGTCTAGCCGTCTGTTTTCTCGTGTTTTGAATAATAATTATCGCTGAGCATAATAATGCGAGGCTTCAGATTCAGCAAGTGCACAATGTTAATCAATTAATTATTATCCTTGGACAATGGAGCGGAATAGATGATATCATCAATTATTCCTCATGAATTACCCCGCCCATTTGGCACGGAATTGAGTCGCATGAAAAATTATTACTTCACACTTCGTTACGTTCTTAAATGGAAATCATTATTCTTAATCTGCTGCCTTAGCTGTTGCTAACTTTTCAGGACCTTCGATCAATTATCCGACCCACGCAAGTTTTTTTTTTATATTCCCATAATTTAAACAGTTACTCGATTAATAATAGTTATGAATGATTATTAATACTCTCGTCACATTCAATAACGTGCATTGAGTATTTAACATAATATTTAATAGCAGTGCAAGGTTTTTCGATCCAATGCGTAAATTTATTAATTTTATTTGTGTTATTTCCATTACGATTTTTAATTTAATTTTATCCTTCACATTCGTTCTTAATTAATCCAAAAATACAGCTATCTTTTTACATAGATTCCATAAAGATATTTTATGTTATCGGCAATTTCATCTGTTAAACGTATTATGACTGCATTGCCTATTTTTATATTTAGAGTAAAACTATCAACGTATTTAGTTCTACAGTTTTTTTATAATATTATTTTATAGCTATTTCGGCGTGCGCCATCGTCAGAACTATGTTTAAACCTGCATTTGCTCAGCTTATAATATACTGACTTAGAAGAGATATACAATTCATCTTGTTATTTACTCTAACATTCTAATTTATATTAAAATTATAATATTGCATTTATTAAATATGCGTTTCCATGTACAATACGCAATATGGGATTTTTCAAGGTAAATTATTATAAATTAAATTGATATTTATTATTAGTTACATTAGGGGTTGCCTATTTTTCATTATTAAAATCAACATCCTTGTTGCCAAATTCAGCACTGTAGTAATTGAATTATAATTTTAATATTCGCGAAATTATTTAGGAAACACATACGAATAGTTATCATTTACTCGGATGCTTACGTTATATTCGTATTTGATTGACCTATCCAAAACCGTGCTCGTCGAGCTGTCACATTCGATTCTTAATTATGCCAACATTCTGTTTTAACAAAATGAAATAGTTGCCCTATTAAAATACACAAGATCGTTATTATTTCATGTTAAAACAACCGCATTGCCGTTTTAACAAAAATACCTACACTACTGTGCGAACTTAATAAAGCAATTACAATGCGGCCATGTCACACTGTAGAATTATCATTTTACTATAAACGATATGGGATGTGTGATGCATTCTTCTACTTTAAAACGTTTCATTTTTTTCTTGAACGTTATAAATAGCTGCGACCGCCATTATTCGTCCGTTTTTGCGATATGATATCATTTGCACGCAACGCCAACTCCATTTCCAGAATGTGAATGAGCTTTTTTTGTATGCGTCGCACTGTTTGAATCGACTGCATTCGGCGCAGCATGCCATCGCATGTTTAGAACGTAGTTTCAACACTCGAAACATGATAGAATTATACTTGAACTTTTTGCACATACGAAAACTGACTATGAATATTTTTGTAGGAGTTAAGAATTCGTATTGATTACTATAATTATAACTTATAAAAAACTTATTTTTCATTACCAAACTTGTAGATCAATAATTAGCTAATAAAAAAATTTAAAACTTCTGCGGCAATATAATATTATGATCATTACATTTCCTTAATCGAATTGATCGCCTTAATTAGTATAATTTACCAAACAAAATATTCACTTTTATCTGAAGCAGTCCTTGAATTAATTTATCGTCATATTGTACAATTGATTATTTTTTAACGCCTCTTCTATTATAGTATACTATTCTCTCGAACATTTCATTTAACTGATTAACGATCTACGACATATCTAATTATTGTCCATAAATTATTAGACGGTGATACGTATGTTAACAGTCGAAATTTTAAATTATAAAGAATGTTAGTAGGTTTTTTTTTTGTAATCCGCGAATTAGATTAATGAATGATTTAAATGAGTAGAATACACGTCAACACTTGAACTTGTTCATTCCGTGCAAGTATTTTGCATTTTTGTGACGTCTTAAATACATACAGTTAGTTTAATAAAAGATTATTTTTAACCTTGTTTCTTGTATAAAATAACATTTAATTTCCGTGATTGCCTTGGCTTATATTCAATTTTCAATTATGGCATTCAGGGTCACATTCGACTAAGATAATGAAATAAATTCAGAGGTCGAACATAGTGCTTCTTCCGTTTGTTAACTCTTCCTTAGTTAACCCATTTATAGTAACAAATATTCTCAGGCACTCAATCAAAATCAACACCCCAAGACGTTTTATTGCTACATCATTAATTCTCACCGACACAGCGGAACTTGCAGTCATAAAAATTCGAAGTGTGGCGTGTGTACGAATTCAATTGAACTTAATGCATAATGAAATATTCAGCTGCACACTTAAAGCTAGTGAACGGATGAATATTTTAATGCTGAACGGAACACGTGTACAAAAAACGAATGCACCGCTATTTTTCCTCTCCTTTATTTTCATATTTTCTTAGAATGTTAATATTTTTTTAACAGAGCTATTTTATGTATGATATTTTATAGTAATATTGCTTTTCAACTGATGGCTTTCTATCGTCAATATTAAAGGTTTTCTTAAAAACCCATTTCAAAAGATCACAAACAAAAGATAATGTTGTCACCTTTTTGTTGAAATCGCTACAATGAATTCGAATGTCGGCATGAAAATAGTCAGTTAACTTTCGTAAATACTGTATCTGTATGAGTCTAATCAAATTTCTATCACATATCCATGTTTTATTTTAGAATCGAATAAATATATGTAATTTTAATATGATGTTAGTAGATCATCAAGAGTGGTTATTAATCTCGTTAAAGAAAAACACACGGCTGGTCTTTCAATATTAGAAAAGGCTTAAAATCAAAATTCAATCCATCGACGGCAGGGCTCGTGCTAGACTACCTGCTTTTATTGCCAGTCGCTCTCTATCAATTTCATTTCGGCGCCCTCCCTTACAAATCTCTCGGGACTTACTGACTAAATATTTCTCTGTAGTCCTTCCTCCGCTTCTTCCAACCGAGCCCTTTCATATTTTACCTATCATTTATTTGGAATTTCACTCTCTGCTGAAATTCAACGCCGAAAGAAAGCTTTTACTTTCTGAGAGCATTCGTGCACCAAATACGAACAAAATACCAAATTTGTTTTTATTTCTAAGAATATTTTCATTGATACTTACGTGACTTAGCTTTTTTATTTATACCTTTTATTATAGCACCCGTATTTTACACTTGTAATCCTTTTTTAGTGATAAAAATAAATAAATAGAATGTTATTATAGCTACTTTTCATTCGAATAATATTTAGAGAACTAGATGCAGAAATCTTTATGATAAAAAATAATTAATTGGTGAAATTAATAAATAACAATTTATTTCACGTTGGACATTTTTTGTTGCGACGATAAGTTAAATGTGCATATTTCGTAATAAAATTAGCTAATGCTACTCATTTCTTTGTAACCTTAAGTCTACAGCGGTTCCTTTATGTCAACATTGTTACGATTTAAATTCACTTTCTTCGCATAAACTTTACCATAATAACCCGGGTGCATTAGCGTCCGCTTGAAGAAGCTTTAGGTTTTTTTTGGATTCTTTTATCTACGAACTCTTTACACTCGGTTACATTTAATTTGTATGTTTAGTTACACATTACAGAATAATATCATTTAACTTAAGATTCACAATAAGTAGTGTAGATCTCTTCTGCTGATTATTTGATTATTATAAAATCGTCAAGAAAAGGAAATCTCTTCATAACGGTAAGATACATTCAAGAAACCTCAATGAGATATGATTAGAATGTATGTACTTATTTTTGTAAATGCATTAAAGCTTCTGATTGTTTTTATTTATAACATTTTTAAAAAAATCAATAATTAAAAAATATGTGTGAAATTCTGCCACTGTGTTTATTTTATACTTAATCTAAATATAATACACAATTATTTAATTATAAAATACCCTTCGAAGATTGTTTATTCGCCTAATGCTAATTCATAGCATTACATCAAAGATACACGGCAAGGCAATTGGCCTAACCGAACTCGAGGAAGCGAGCAATTTAAAATCAGATGCACAATAATTATTCAAACATAAAATCAATGCTCGGTAGACCCGTGCCGCAACCCACATCCGTCATGCGAATACAGATCAGCCCTCAATAATATTGATTCGCCAGTTCGACTCCCCGGTTCGGTCATACGATATGGCGTCACATCCGGTTGCAGGATCGCCGCAGCGTCGTATGAAATATTTCAACTATTTCCAGCTACCCCTCTTTTTTATTGGATATTATATTATCGCGTCGAGATTTAGTATCATTGGTGAAAGTGTGTTAGCATACACATTGATAAAATATTTTCTTCGTTTATCCATTATGATACTAGTTCATTTACCCAACACCAATCAACGCGGGACTGATATTTTCAATGCGTTATTATTTTTTAATATCGTCGTGATCAATCCATGCTGGACGAAGGTATCGTATGTTTTTATCACGCTTCTCGGTTCATGGTAATACATCGATGCTTATTTTGAAGCGATCGTGTGTTGACAAAAATCTGTGTATCATACATTTTTGTTAAAGAAAAAGATATTGAACACAACTTTGTATGGCGTGTATGTAAAATGAAATCACTTTTAGGGTGTTCACTGTCAATACTTGGTGGAAAGGCATTATATTAGTAAAAACACAATATTCCTTTGTACTTCATTCCACTTTATTTAATATGTCACGACTGGTTTCGCTCATTACGAGCATCAGTTGACGATGCTCGTAATGAGCGAAACCGGTCCTGACATATTAAATAAATTGGAATGAAGTACAAAGGAATATTGTGTTTTTACTAATAAAATGAAATCGGCTTGTGTTATTTTTATAAACATCGAGAAAAATGTACTTCACATTTTTTTTTTCATTTTTATCATGTCTGTTCCACTACAGATCGTAGATAATATAAGAATGTCTTAATAAATATTCAATTTTCTATTATTAATCTCACTAGGGCATCTTATTCCGGACCCTTTTTTGATCCCGGAAATTGACAATTTTTCCAATCCCGGAATTGAACATTCAAAATTAAATCGTGTATAAATTCTGGATTCGGGATGGAGAAATTTTTGCTCGGCGATTTTGTAATCCCGGGATTTTTCAAACAAAAATTTAGTCGAATCCAAAAACCCAGGAATTTGCATAATTGCCAAAATGAAAAAAAATTGGAAGTTTTTTTATCCCTCGCTCAACTTCCTCAATCGCGAAATTGCGGGATTTCGGGATCACAAAATTGGACGGGATCCCAGGATTGGAGACCCTAATTCTTACCACTTACGAGCTGAGATGTCAAAATATAAACATCCGTTTGAAACTCATTTGACATTTTTCTTCATTTGTCGTATTTTCAACAACCTCAAAGAATTATTACGTCTTATCAGCTAATTAATAATGTGAAAAGTTTCCAAACGTATTTATTGAAAACGTGTCAAATCAAGTATGTAGTATCTTTATCGAGGCTGTTTTTATCTGTGGTTTTTTTTATGATACATTTTTCAGCACCCACATTCTTCGATCGTGTGTTATTCAGAAGAAATAACGTGAAGCTCTTATGTCTGCTCGTAAATAAAATATGGGTATTCAATCACCTCACACCTGTTTGCTAATAGTAAAACTGTGTTCGGAATGGTATCTTCGTGAAAAGTGCCTATTCAACCGTTTCGCACGTGATGTGATGTATCAAGCAGTCAGATATGCACGTTTATTTTTCGTGTGTGAATTGCGAATAGACGTATTGAATCGGACAAACGGCGAAATATCATCCCTTCGGTAAACGTCCCAAGAGAAGTATCTTCGATCACACGAATCTATAGTGAATGTATAGAATAAATCGTTTTCTTGATAACATTACATACGGAAGTGTGCTTTCACGAAGTTCTACATTTGTTTATAATATTATAAATAGTTTAAATCGTTCAAATTGTGTACATTTCCATGAGTGTTGTCACTAATAAGCCTGGTTTCACCTTGCGACAAATAGCTACTATTATTATAAAAATAACTCAAGAAACTATTGGCATTGACGTGAATATATTGTAATATTGATTTAATCAAAAAATACAAATCTGAGGGTTTTTTTTTAAGTATAAGTAGTCATACGCAGCAATTTTTACTAAAAGGTAATTCAGAACGTAATCCTTAGGTTTTTATTTGTATGATATTCTAACTTTGATATTAAATTTTAAGCAAACACCCCCAGCCGATATATTAAATCTTCCTAGTGTTCCATGTTATCTACTATAAATATATATATCTCTCCGTCATACATGAACACAGTGTATTGCTCTTGATAAAACACAATAAAGTGTACATTTTAAACATTCAGTGTCTTTCCTTTCCCGTATTGTGAGTTATAGAATGAAAAATCAAAATCAAAATGAGAAGTTAACACTAAGAACAAAAAAGTCTTTTTGATAAAAAAAATTCTCAGACAGATTCCATATATGTATTTGCAAAAAAAACTTGTTAGAACAATGTCACTCGATTTCCTGACTTCTGGATAATATCGTAACATTTCTTATTCCGGGTAGGGCCGTTGATCTATCCATTAATCCAATAAATTCTTTAAATTGTAAACGTAATGTACGTTTCCCGCTCTCGGATAGTGAAAACTCTCCCAGTAATTGGCTTTCAATAATTTCTTTCGATCCATTGGAGTGTGCCTCATCTCCAACCTGTAGATCTAAGACCCCGGACGTACGTGACTCGATGGCCATTTCGCAGGGCATTCAATATTTATACGAGGTGCTCCTGAAGGTGCGCCCCCCCACTTTTTCTCTTAGTAGACCGACTGAATATTTATTTACAGTCAATATTTGATTGCTTTCTGATTAAATTTCCAGCGTGCACAATCGAAAACAAACGAGATGGAAAATAAAATGGAAATTAATTTGCTCATATATATATATATGTATACATATATACCGCTGATGTGAAGCTTCTGTTGGAATAATATTTTTGCATCTAAGCTATTTTTCGATTTTCAAACACTTGTAATGTTTCGTGTTGCCTTTCCATTTACTGAAAAATATTGTGTTTGTAAAATTATTCAATGGCTTTAATTAATTTTTCTTAATCGATTCTTAATATTTATTATTCAATGTTTTTAAAACATGTATTTTTTAGTGGTCGTTATTGTTTATTATCGGTAGAAAATTTTACGAATACAAAGATGTCTTTAGTTTGGGTCAGTTACGCTCGAGAATGTTTTCAAGAGAGCTTGTCAGTTATTTTGAAGTATCGAAATCGTCCCGATTATTTTTGACGACTAAAAGACGACAGCGAGTTATCGTTTTATCATAGAACAAGGCGAAATTTATTTACTTACTTTTACGTACTTTGTTTTTAAAACCTATTTTATAGTTAAGAAAAGCATGTGCTTATAGTTAACTGTGTTTTATATTTAAGAATTCTTTTCAATGCCAATGGATTATTACACTTGTTTTTGTATACATAGCACTGTTAAATTCTATTTATTATCAGTTGACAATGCTCGCTATGAGCGAAACCGGTCCTGATCTTGATTAGTAAAGGTGGAAATAAGTGCAAAGGAATATTGTGTTTTCCATAATATAATGCCTTTCTACCAAGTATTGACAGTGGACAACCCTAAAAGTGTATTTTATAGTTATTTAAATTACTTAATTTTTGAGATTGTACAATGTTCGTGTATTTCCGTGTCGTAGACTGATGATAATTCTGACGGACGCTGATTCAAGCCTTTAAAAGACTACATTCTATTTCGGTTTGGTCCCGTAGGATTTGGATCTCGCAATTCGTTCATTTCACGATTTAACAATATAAATAACCAGCGGTTTACTGAATCGCAAACAAAATTTAAGACTCACGGCTGACAGCGATGTTTGTTTTTTTCTAGATAAATGTGATCCCAAGAAAACCTAATAAAGTCTCACATTTTATCCTTGTTCCGTGTAAGTATATCGGCATATACCCACTAAAAAAGCCTTACCCGTCTTCAGAATAAAATGTCAATATTGGAAACATTGTAGACGTCACATTTTTTGTGTCAAAATTACTGTTTGATAAAAAAAAATAGAATCGGCACTGAATCGGGCGATCGCAAAATATTCTTTCTTTTCAAAACCAAACATATTTTGTTTTCTAACTACAGTGTACTTTATTTATCATCATTTTGCAGCAGTCGGTTACTGGATAAAGGATTTAGTTTAATCTACACAATCGTTACGGCCCTTTGTTCTGTATACTGTAATATACGACGTGATCCACCCAAAGATTTTTCTAAAATAAACTTTACAATTTTTGTGTAACTCAATGCATTCCCACACTAAAATAAATTTTATTTTGTGTAGAAGGTCGAATAAAAACTTAGGTTCAAATTAATAATTTAATTCTTTCTGAATGCTGTAAAATTTACTCATCTCAGCTCTTTTGTGTCGACTCTGTAGTGTAATTCTGTTGTAAGTCTTGTCAAACCGTATTTAAAATTGAATCTTCCATTCTATTATTCGTATGCAAGGAACTTTTTTGCCTTAAACAACGCACGAATCAGTTGGGTATTGTAAGAAACAGCCAAACACGTTCTCATTGCGACAAATAACGAACCATTGTAAAGGAAAGGAAACCTGGAGTAAAACTTCTGGGAAATTTTGTCTGCTCAGAAACTGCGATAAGAATGTGCTGTCTGAGAGTTGACAGCGCCTTTTCTATAAATTTTATTTACCATTCGGAACGTAAAAAAATTATGCCAACTGAGACAATGTCAAGGATTTGCGTAAGCGAAGCATTATTTAAATAACTTGTTTGGCTTCAGTTGTGTGAAGCAAGATTATTCCGACTCGTATTTTTACAAATTTGTATGACCGTATAGGTTTATTGTTGAAAATTCCAAGTCTGCGCTGTTTGTATGTTATATTCTCTACGGACGATTTAACTTCCAACGACCAACCTTTTATGAATTTTATGAACTCTCAATAATTGTTGCTAGTTAAAATCAATTCGTTAACTATAGACAACGATTCATTTAGTCCAACTAACTATTCAGATAAACGATACACGTGTTTGTTGCAAATAGTAACACTATTTAACAACAATTTTAATGATTTCAATTTGACATCAACTAAAAATATGTGATGTGCTAGGATTTGTTTATATTTTTAGGCGTTGGGCCTATTTATGTTACGAATTATAAATGGCGTTTCGTCCTACTAACACAATTACGCGTATAGCAGCAACAGCTAACCGCGAATTCTACTGCCACCGGGGACCGAAAATTCTCATTGCCCGATGCGATTGCTAATGTAATCACTCGTATCTCCCATCTGCCTCCCATTTTCGTTTCATGAGATCCCCAAACAATTTTCTAGCTTCACTCGGAATATCAAATAAGGTAATCTACAATTTGTTATTGAAGTAATTATTTTGCCACTGTTATCTCAGCACGTATACATAAATAAACTAACCAACTTATTTATATGTACTCGGTTTGATTTTCTAACATTTATTACATTAATTGTATCCACTGTCAATACTTAGTGGGAAACCATTATATAAGAAAAGTGTTTTATATGTTTCACATTTTCCGGGAACTGTTAAATTGCAATAAAAATAAAAGATTTTAAGTACTTTTTCCACTTAAAATTTATTTGATCAGGACCGGTTTCGCTCCTCACGAGCATTATCAACTGATAAGAAAAATAAATTATACAGTGCTATTTATACAATTTAAATTGAAATAAAAAGGTGTAAGTGGAAAAAGTACTAAAAATCTTTTATTATTTTTATTATATTGCCATTCCACCAAGTATTGACAGTGAACACCTTAAGAGTGTTAAATTGCAGTCAAGCTTTTGTTACTTCTAACTTAAATTGCAATAGTTTGCAGTATGTATTCAAAATTGACCGTTTTATATATTTCCCCCAATGCTGATTTTGCTATAATATATTTTTAATCTTTACTATGTTCACATGTTTGTTTTCGGATTTTTTTACAAACAATAAATAAAGCTGTTTCTTTGTATTCGTGTTTATAGTGAGCACACTCCACGGTGGCGTATATTTTGATAGCGCCAAAGTGAGTTTATGTCAGGCGAATTATCCACTTTAAGTGTAAACTTCGCCAATTTAAGTTAAATATATCACAATATAAAATCTCATTTATTTACAGCGTAAGAAATTATTCAACTGAATTAGTTGCCGATTATCTTTTCATAACACGTGTCGTATTTAAATAATAATAAATTAGGTTACTATTCGTTTTGTGCCTTGTTTATTATTGTTCTCTCGAGGATGGCGTTTTTTTTTCAGATTCGTCTATTTGCAAATATACTCGAATATCTATAACCGTTCGTAGCTCATCTTTTTTCATCCACCTCTGAGAGATTTCATAATATTATAATGCTCCAGTTCACGAACGATCGCTTAACATGTATCAGAATCTCTATTACACATTTACCTTAAACAACACATTCATGCGCTATGTGTATATTCAATCTCCAGTTTGTGGATCCTTTAAATCCGTTAAAAGTAGACGGTCAAGGTCGTTGTTTGTGGTGAGCACGGTCCGTATACATATTTCGGAGGCCGGTTTAGTTGAATTAGTTTGCATCACGTAACCGTAGTTGGTACGTGTCTCAATCTGGTCGGCACTTGCGACCTATCCAAACTCTAAACACATCTATATACCTATCTATTCATTCCATATATCTACCATCGTGCTACGTGTAAACGTAGATCTTTGCCACTTCAACAGTTTGTGTGCTTTGAACCTGTTGAATTTATTGAACTAAGGCCGTTTTGTATGTCTTGTTGGTTTTATTTTTAGACCACGCATTAATCTCGTATATTCTCTTATTTCATTTTTACTGTGTGGATCTACTTAGTCTATATATACAACTTCTTCGTTTCAAATCTTTTTTTTTTTTGTACAGTTTGAATCGATGAAAATGGAGATTAATGATAAATATTATAATATATCTAGATTTTTTGATACTACATTAAATGCGCATTCATAGTATTCGGATAATTCAGATAATTATATTATTTTCATACAATATTAAAATACCACAATCATTTAGTCGTAACTAACAGCACCGCATTAAGCAAAGTCATTGTATCTGCAGCTAATAAGAGTAGTAGAGATCTGTCACCGATATTATTTTTTTTACTTAAGTTTATGTTAAACGACAACTTGATTACTTTATGTTGTAAAATTCATCATACATTTATTAATAAATTACAAAAAAAAATATTTTTTTCGAAATACCTGCTTGACCTTGTGCGATATATACGAAACTTGTGTTTTTTTTTACACAAGTATAAAATTTAAAATATATCCGGTTAGAGCAGCCATACTCAACCTTTTTCCCCCGGGCCGCATTCCGATTTTTGTTTCTCTACGTGGGCCGCAACATATTTATAGTAAACTGTAAATATAAATCGTACTATACTGCATACATATGTTTGTATTATGATGTCAAAATAAAACTATTGCATTTTATGTAAAAACAATAAGAAATATGTAAAAGTACACAAAAATACCAATGTATCCAAAATCTTAAATCGTTTACTTAAAAAAAAATGATTGTGAATTTTGATATTGGGTCAAAAGAGACAAAATAATTTGTGACTATAATTATTTTGGGCCGCACATAATAACTGATTGGGCCGCAGGTTTAGTATGGCTGGGTTAGAGTTCTTGAACCTGTATAATTGCTAATTATTTCCATTGAGCAAGGATCAAAAATCAGGACTGTAAAATTAATAAAAGTCAACTTGTATTTTTGGTGAACAAAATATTTTTTATGCAGGCACATCATAAATGTTTTGTTCATCTTTTTACTTTACTTGTAACCGTCGGAAATGCATATCAAAATTTTATGCCTTATCGTTTTTGTCTGTTACATTCATTTCAGGATGGTCATAAATGTCACGTGTGAGCTCTTACAGCCGCGTCTTTAAAACATAGCGGTTATTAAGAGATTTGCGCGACCCTTTTTATACATAATGGAATGGCCCTTAATGTATTTTTTACTATGCACTGCTATCGTTAAAAGTGAGTGCTGTTGAAGTTTATGGAATATGCTTAATAAAAAACTTCGGAGATGGCCATGACTTTTCCTGTATTTTAATTGGATTGTTAAAAATTGGCAACGTTAGCTATAAGGTATTATAATTAAACTCACGCTAAAACTGCAAATGCCTGTTTAAATTTACATGTCTCGTGAAATTTATCATTTCACTGGTTCACAATACAATGTTGCCAGTTGTATTTTTATTTTGAAAATGCATTTCCGAAAAGTAATCGCCGAATACGTAGAAAATATCATAGATGTTGAATGATTGATTTATAATTAGTCCAATGAAACGCCTTTGCTTTAAATGAGTCACTATGAATATATTCTACACATGAATTCTAGAAAAAACATGGTTACGACATGGACAATAGTGGACTTCAAATCCACATTCGTGTATAAAATCCTATCTTTATTATATTCATTATCAAAAATCGTATATTTTTATCATTTTTTCCAGATTTTTATTAGTTAAATAATATAAAGCATTAAAACCCTTACCACTCCAGAGCATTTTTCATTGAAATTTTAGCAAATCCAAGCATTAAAATGCAAAAATATTAGAAAAAATTTCCAGTGAAATAATGAATATTTTTTTTTAATTAAGTTTAAGAATTATATATTTATGATATTTCTTAAAACAATCTCCTAAATGCATATGTGGTTTGTTTGGACATGTGTCACAGTATTCGCTGGTTTCACGTCTACCGCCTTTCACTGCCCTTTTTGAGCAGACCACACAGTCTCTCTTTGCACCTTTACTCAAAATATGAAGTTTTCCATCAAGTCTGTTCTCTGATGGAGCGGAAGTAGATGGCCTTTTTCAGAGATCTTTGTAGTCATTCACTAATTGATCCACTAAAGTTTTGATAAAATTTAAATGGCTCATAGGTTTCTCATTATCCTTTTTTTTACGACTTTTTTCTACGACGTATCGCTAGCAAATACAATGCACAATTGAATGCCAAGTGTTTATACCAGCGATGAGATCATTATACCGTCACCGCTATCGTAACTTGTACTCATTGCTTAGGGCGCCCGTACGGCGACATCGGAGTTGTTTAAATATTCTCTATGTCGCCGTAGCCGCGCCAACGGAGTTTTAAGAGTTAAAAATACATCGGGTTCTTTGTATAAAGTGAACGTAGTTTTCTTCCGCGACGGATCTCAAGTACCAGCACGAACAGATTTTTTTTCCAATCGTTTTCTGTTCGAAGGCATGAGTGATTAGCTACTATCCTTACTGGTTTGAAAAAAGAAAGGTGTACCAATTGAGTAACAAGCGGTTCTCGTAGAAAAAACTAATGTTGAGATACCTTTATTAGGATGCTATTTTCTCCACATTGGGAGCGGATATAGATTTTTAAAAAAAAATAGTTTATGTTTATTTTAATAAATAATAAAACATTTATTATACTGCCATTCCACCAAGTATTGACAGTCAACACCTTAAAAGTGATTAACACAACAGAATTGTAATGTTCTGTAATGGAAAATTGGTTGGCATCAATAATTACTGTCTTAAGCTATTTAAAAAAAACTATTTAACACGGTATATGTTACGTTTACACACACATCGCATAAAATGAATCAATTTAAACGCCTTGATAATATCATAATAGTTTGTTTGTGATAATATGTTGCAAGCACTGTTATTCCGGCATATCAATGCACGCTACGCCTCGAAAAACTGGCACCATACACGTATTGAAAGCATGCAACGTCATGCTCAGCAGAGTGTAAAGCGTGTTTCGTTTCAATTACACGCCCTACGATCCTTGAATATATTTCACACGTCTCGATGAAAAATAGCTGCCGGCCATACCGAAAAAATCTTCTTTCATTGCTAATATTTCCGACCTCAGATCTTATACTCGATACATTCGACTTTGGAAAGGAAAAAGGACGTAACCCACTGTTTTTCCAAAACAGATTTTTTCGATAATCATAATGATACAACTTGATACACGTTCTATCAAGGATGTAAGCTGAAAATTTCGAATTTGTGCCTGTGAACATTTCGACCAGAAAAAAGGATTTCAAAAAGTTTTTGTGGAAAAAAATATTAAATTGATATAAGGCTAAGTCAAAAAAAAAACTAGTTTATCAGTCACCGTATACTTCAATGTTTTGTATATTTCATAATTTGCCTTTGACCCAAAATCATCAAAACACTTTTTTTGTCTCCTTTAAATTTTTTTCTCTGTGGGCTACGTCGTTTTTCTTTTCCATAGTCGAATAAACATATATATCACATTCACGGCCCGCGCTTATTTCAGACACTGGAAAAGAAAGATTTCTTCTTAGTAATCTTTTTTAGCTAATTATTTGTTGAAATACTATAATTAGTAATATTAAATCATACTGTAAACCGATTTCTCGATATCTGTTCGAAAGCATGGATGTTTGTGATGACCATATATTCTTTCCACCCTTACCATCTTTAAATAATTGGGCGAAGAAAGTGCGATTAGTTAACCACTTGTTTTGTTCCAGCTCTATTCTTTTATTCCAACTCTTCGATATAGAAAGGTTGAGCAACTGAATAATAAACGGTTGTCGTAGAAAAAACTTATGTTGATAATAATTAGGAGACCATAACAGGCCAGTGAATTAAAAAAAAACAAAGGTATTTAAAATGTTGCGATTCTTCAATGAAGCACTATATTTTTCGCACTGTTCCTTCGTGAATAAGATAAGATATTTTTCTGTAGCAAAAGTAAATATCCTTGGGACCGCGTAAACTTTCGAGTTCACGTAATGTGAGTTTATTTTTTATTCATCTCATTATTTCTATGCATAATGCGCTCCCCGTGTTTAGAAAAATATTTCCCTGTATTTGGGGCAGTCATAAACCACTCCTAGGGGTCCTTAACAGCTCTTATTCTGAGGACGATTTGCTTCTTTCCAGCACACCGCCTGACTGAAAAAGCGTACAGTGGTAGTTTTCAACTGTTAAGCAAATCTATTTATTCAACCCTAGTCGGTGCTGATTTTTTAAAAAGTTTTCCTACTACATTCAATACTATTTACAAAAAACACATGGAAAAAAATAGAGCATCGATATGTTTCTTTCTTATCCCTCATCATCCATTTGCCAATCAAGTCTCAGCGCTCTACTCTGGCGATCGCTTACTGTATTACAATGGGTCTGTCACACAATTTTCCTTTTCACTATATTAACGGATAACCATTCTCTAGTTGATATCATTTTTATTTTGTATATTTCGTGTTAAATAATGTAAATTATTTAGTTTTATTTATACATAATTGACATGACCACTCAGAACTTCACATAAAGCATAAAATATCTACATGATTAAAAAATATGGTAGTTATCGTATATTCGGCGTAAATCTTATAATAAAAAATGAAATTGATCTATTGTTTAAAGCAGCTGAGTTTTAATAATAATACACACGATTATTTCATCTTGTACTATGATTAATAAATCATTAGCTTAACAATGCTGGAAATTTTTAATTTTTCTAAAAATCAATTACCGAGTGCTTACCGTAGCACCGTTTATCACCCTTTAGTACTTTTAATCTATTCCTGCAAATGGTAATTTTCGTTTACACATAATTACGGTTGTTTTTATATTTATACGATTTCCCTAGTTTCCCGATACACTATAATATAACTCGACTATCCGGGACGTTAACAAAGCTCAATTTGTAATTACCTCCGTTGCTTGAAAAAGTATGTAATTAAAACGCTATTTATTATCATTATTAGTAAATTCTGTAAATCTATTTTACATTTAATAAATTGATTTTATTCAAACCTACCTTGTAGTTAAATAAATAAATAATTGTGATATATTTCAGCATATCTTTTTAATTTGCTGAATTGCTTTACAATGAAATTCAAAATATCTTGATAGCTAGCAAATTGTTTAATGCTATTTTTTAATACAGTTATATTACAAATCATTCATTATCATTTTACTATTGACTTTTACGAGATCCAATTTCTATAACGAAATCGATTTTCAACCCACTAATAGTTACGTTGGTAATTTGATACTGCCGACGCTGTTATGTTTTGCAAGACCGTTATACATTCCATATGTTGACTAGTGTTCTGTGAAACCGCTGAATACCCTATGTGAATATATACTGAAGCAAACCAAAACAAAAAACAATGAAAACGGTATTTTAGACGCAAAAAAGTGACCTGAAATACGTTCGACCTTTTTCCTCTAAACGACCTACAGGGCCCCACTATGAATTCGAGAAGAAAAGGAAAAAAAGTATTGCAGCATTGTTTTATCGGTTCGCGTCTCATCGTAATTCCGCGCATGGAATTTTCTTTCCCGCTGGGCCTCCTTTATTCTTGCGCCCGACAACTTTTCTTTTCCACGCGAATCACACTTCGGGCGGCAAAAACACTCGTAGCATTGTTTTTTTTTTTGCGTTTTCACTCTCCCTTATTATCGCCGGGCTCTGCGAATGTGTTTTCTAACATTGCCGAAGTCCTTAACATAAAGCCGCGAGGTTCGACATATTATCTTCGAGGGTCTTGGTAATTTGAAACATGATTCTTAAAAATATATTTACACGTGTTGTTAAATATCGATTTACAGAAAAAATACGCCATTTAACTCTGAGAAAATAGTCATTAAAAATGATTTTTGAAAGCATTGCATGATTATTTCATTTTAGACATGTAGACCTCCCCACTGTATAAGAAAACTTTCCTTCTCTTTTCTTATTTACTTGATCAGCTCTTTTTTCCATTTTTTCTGTATTTATGCAATTATCTACCATCTAGGACAGCCATACTCAACCTGCGGCCCAGTAAGCCCTAATGTGCGGCCCAGTAAGCTCTAAGCCGTGAGCTAAAAAAAATTCTTTCGGAGATATCTAGGGAAAAAGTATACCAAATCGTGGATTTCAAATTCCTCGGTGAGCTAAAAAAAAGAGTATACCATAAATATGTTGCGGCCCACGTAGAGAAGCAAATATCAGAATACGGCCCGGAGGAAAAAAAGGTTGAATATGGCTGATCTAGGTCAAACAGGTGATCTAAGCAATAAGCTGCACCTATATATTTCGCCTCTTCGGCTTTCGGTTCGTTATTTTGAGTGTATACGTTCCAACCGTTTAAAAAAATCGGTGTGTGGAGTTTTCTTGTGCGAAGACTTCATGTATGGAAGAATCACCGAACCGTTTAATTGTAATTATAGTAGTGCAAATGTATACACTATCATTTATATTGTATAAATAGAAAGACACTCGCGTATATATAATATCCGTTGAGACTTTTATTACATATACTTTCTTTACGGCACCTTAGTTTTGTGTTCATATAAGAAGTTTCTTGATGAACAACGTTAAACAGTTAGTTATACGATATTTCAAGTATGCTTTTATGATGCCGTAACTTTAATGTAATTTAATCTTACCTATAACTTCCCTTTATAAATCAGCCTGCTACAGGCCTTCCAAAATTACACAAACTGTAAAATATGAACGATCGTGGCTCACTGACGTTAACCGGAATGTTGAATAAATCGTGCACCCTTATGGAAATAGCGTTTTAATTTTGAAATATTATAAAGGTTCTTAAAAATCCCACAGACGTATTAATAACGATATCATGTACTATTTTATATAAAAATATTAATATTTAGATGCGTTTCATTACCCTCATCAATACTTAACTTTATAGCACTTTTTCGTACGTATTTAAGAGTGTAGCCGTAAAATTCAACTTTTTTTTAAACGCTGCTCAAATAAACGATTTGACTCTTTATGTCACGTAAAAATAAAGTATCAGAGATGCTCTCACAGGGTAACTACCCTTATTCTGCTGAGATTTATGCAACCCTTTTTCTGTTTTCGACGGTAAAAAAACAGGGTTCGAACATTTTTCCCTTCTGCTTTTCCTTCGCATAAATATACTTATCATTTTTTCGGGAAAATTTGCTCGATCGTTTTTGTAATTATGGAAATTTTCCAATTTTTAAAAAAAAAATTGTAGTTGACGTCAGCATCCTTATAGGCTTTATTGAAATCTGGTGTAGTATTGATTAGGTATTTTCGCCTCTCTGCACGTTCTGATATAAAAGCCATGCAAATTATATTCCTTACTTTACTCCTACATACTTTATTCCAACATAGATATTGCATATGGACTTCATGCGATCGTGAATTTAAATGCATCATCTCCGAATATGTTATTTTACTATTAGTGCTTCTTATGTAAACAGCGAGCATCTCTGTTAGTTACGCTGTAGACATCTCCTTTATATATATAATATAAGCCTATATAAATTCCACTTAACATTTACAGCGTTTCGAGTAATCTTCAATTTCGGCAAGCGTATAATTAATCAACCGTAACACATTAGGGGTTCGTTTAAGTTGTTAACTTACTATTTTACGAATTCCACCTGAAATTTATATGCTACTGACGCCGATACATTCTTTGTTTCTCTCGTTTCTTTATTGTATATTTTATATCACGTCGACTAAATTGCTGCCGTTTGAAACCCACAGACTGTATTTTATGCGAATCTGAGATGTATGAGAAGTGTTTTCCTTTCATAAAAATACTGAACTTAGTCCGTTTTACTTGTGTGATTATCCTAGTTATATCACTATAAGTTTTATTGATCTGATAAGTAACGATTTAATTGTAAACCCATATCATTTTTAAGAAAGCAAATCGTTATATATATATGAAATACGGCTATTATTTTACCAGTCGGAATTTTTATATGTATATATATATTCGTGATTAGATTTGGAATTTTCTTTTTCATCAGGTAACCTTATATGTAACCTACTCATTGAAAAAAAGAGCGGTTGAGCAACTGAGTAACCAGCAGTTTTCTTAGATATATTCTTATTGAGATTAACTCTATTAGGAGTCCATATGCTCCACATTGGGAGTGGACATGGTTTAAATAAAACCTAATCATACTATCAATTATATTGCGATACCTAAATGTAGCAGATGTAAGAGATAAAATACCTAATTGTACTTTAATGTAAAATCTGTTCACAACATTCTTTTAATATCTCGCATAATAAAATTCAAGATTCGCTCGAATAATCCTATGTTGTATATGAAACTTTTGCGGTTTTAACGGATATTGGCCGATGTTTTTGCATGCGTTTAACCTCGTCCAGCTGAGTGTAACTAATTTATTTACTCGCGTAAAAACGTTGTTGCTGCTCTACCCTTAAATCGATAGATTAGACAAGTAGAAATAGACAAGTGAAAAAAAAATGCAGTTGCTTCGACATACTCACAAATTGTATAGAGATCGGGCTCATACCTGCCAAAATTTTCCAGTGTGATGTGCGTGTTGGGGTGTTGGCGCATTACTCGGAAATTTGTATCGGCTTTAGTCTCGGGACCTGTGCAAAGGTCGGGCGTCAAGGGTAGCTTCGCCCAGGGTGAACCCCTCAGCGAATTTCATCAGCAGAAAATGAGTTTCTTCGTGCCCTACGTATGGTAGAAAATATTATGTCATAACTTCAACTGTCAACAACGAACTACTATTTTTATAAACATGAAAACTTTTCCACCGTGTACATTGTTCCGACAATTCAACACTTTTATTTGACAGATGTTGCTGTTGTAAAAAAATATCCCATATCAACTATATTGTACCTGCATGAACTGGATAACAATCGATTATAGCTAATCTACAAAAGTTTCAAGCATTGATAATGGCACTTTTGCGACCTCGAGAGATTGAAAATGTAGGAAAATCACAACTCTCCGAGATTCATATGATAAATATAACGAACATTTTTTCTGCCTAACTGTTTTAACAGAACGTCCAGACATTGATCTGAATCATATCTCTTTTTTTTGACTGGCTACTTTCTGCTGCAACGTCAAATTATGCTATGATTGTATAATTCATATCGTAATGTTCTTTGGCATTTCTTAAATTGAGAAAGTAATAATTAAAATTCCTAGAAATTGTTTACATTTAGAAGTTTTTTTAGGAACAAAGACGTTCAGTGAGAAAGTTCAATATACGATTTTCGTTAGGAGATGATGTTATTGTTATTGTTAGGAGATGATATATATATATATATATATTAATGAAATGTCCTTTAAGTGTAATAAATGCATTCAAAACAATCCTAGTTGTGAACATAGTAACATAAAATGAATAATCATCTAAATGTTGTAAAGCAATAATTCATATTCCAGGCGAGTAAATAACTCACCAACTACTTTTTGTTGTATCGAGATTGCCGTATGTGTGGCTTTGACATGTTTTCAATTAAATTGTTTCTCGTCATGTAGTTACGTCAACAAACCTATGGTTTATTGATGCTGTCGATAAATATTTATTTATATATACATATATATGCAGTAGGTAATAATTAACTACAAATGTACGAAAATATTGTATATTATTAAATGAACTCAATTGGACACTTTACTAAACACGTTCTCACATAGCACCTTAAAATTTATGTTGTTTAGTATTTGTTTATTTTTAATCTGAAACGAAAGCGTTAGAGAGAGTTTGTTCATAGAGTCGCAAGCTGCTAAAAAAAAAGGTCGACAACATAGTAAAATCAACTGTTGTAACATCACAATGTGGTTTACATAGAGAAAATGGCTGGTAACGCATGCCCATGCTTTGGCATTACATCAATGATCGTAAGGATGGATAATGAAATCAGCAGTTGTTGTTAAGGTATCCAATACCAGAGCCTTTTTTTGATCCCGGAATTTCGAGATTGACTAATTTTCAATCCCGGGATTGAGCACTCAACATGAAATCGTGTATAATTTGAGAAAAGTTATGGTGTCAGAATTTTTCATCATTTTATTTCCGATTTCAAAAACCCATGAATTTACCGATTGGCCCAAAATACAAAATTTATTTTCAATTTATTATTTCAATCTCATTTTTTTAGCTCTTTCAAATCCAAAATCATATAAATTTTCGGGATTTGCTAAAAAATTTTCAATCCCGAGATTCCGGGATCGCGACCATACCAATCTCGGGATTTCGGGATCACAAAATTGGACGGGATCCCGGATTGGAGAGCATAGTTGTTAAATTCGGTCATTTATTATTATATTGCCAGTCAAAAGATTTTTTTATTGCAGCGATATAGAGTTTTCAAATGTTTAATTTTTGCACGTAATAAAACAAAAGCGTGAAACGGCGGGAATGCTTTAACTATTTGCACAGCCGTCGAGAGGAAACAATCGTAAGTAAATATTTGTATTTGTCAAAGCTTGACCTCAAAATAGTTTCACTCGCTGCGAATGACGTAGGTTTAGGTTTGCTTTTCAGATTTACACGAAGGCGACAGAATTCGGCAAATGCTTGCTGTTAAATGGCCAATGTAAGCAGTGAGTGTAGCGTCAAGCAAAGCTTTAGAGTAAATTAAACTTCTATATTAGAATGTGTATAACGTTAACCGTAGACCGCCGAAGTAGTTCTGAAGAAAATCGTGATAAAAAAAAAAACATTTTATGTTTCAAATCGTGATTAAAAATTAGAAAAGGGATTGTAATTGGTGAGATATCAAGGTGTATAGCAGTTTTAATTATGAAGTTGAAATACATAATATTCTAATCGAAAATAAAAATTCATGAAAAAAACGAGGTTTTGCAAAAAATCTGCCATTACTTTACAAACCGTTATCATTCGCTCGCTGCAGATCTTAAATGATTAATGTGGAATGAATACAAATTTTTTTTTTTTTATAATACAAAACACGATGTTTTTTTTTAATAAATACAATGCCGCATACATGTCAAATGAAGCTGATGCTATTTCGTCTGGGTGCGATTTTTGCATGCCACTTCAATGGATATTTAATTTATACATTTCGCTGTTGTATGGTTAGTTTAGATGAAAATAAAACAATAATTTTCCAAACAAATCTCTACTATATTTCCACAACAAGTGTCGAAAAAGAATTGGTTAAATTATAAAGTATCAATCGATGACTTACCATTATGAATAATTATCATTACTAGACACTGTAGACCGATATAAATCAATCAATGACTTTTTAAGCTTTCGTTACATTACTACAGCACCTCGACGCCTTTTTGCGTCACTTTATTGTTTATACGTTGGTCTACGCCACACAATTTGAATTATCTACCCTAACATAAATATGACCTAACCCTTCGGAACGAGTAAAAGCCACTTGCAGACCCGAAGAGCCGTAGAAACATAAATGTCCTCCCAAGGACGACGCCTCCCTTTGCCCGGAATCAACTACGCTGTGTAGTGACGTCGTTCCCCGCATCTTAAAATAATATGAACCAGCGTCGCGATTATCTCCCAGGGAGTGTTTCCTGGTACGGCCCTTACCTGTCAGACGCAATCGTGGCGTCTAGATTTATAACACACCCAGTGTTATATTATCTGTTGAAATGTGGTTCGTTCAAATTTGATAGATACAAAGAGAGATTAAGATTAGACCCTAAATATCCGAGCTGAATTCACAAAGTAAATATTATTGGCTGGTCTAAAACGATGTTAAAAATCTTCTTATTACAATTAATATTTTACATGAAAAAATAATCTTTTTTTTTTAAATGTAGTTTTAACGGATATTTTCAATCATCATTAATGAAAAACACTTAATTTCCTGTTTAAAATGCTCGTCATGAGCGGAACCGGTCCTGATGTCATTAAATAAATGTGGAATTAGTACAAGAGTCCTTTTTTTAATACAATGCTGTTCCACCAACATATTAAATAAATATTGACTATGAACGAACACCTTTAAAGTGATAAAAAAAAACACTGCTTGGTTACACTGACGACAAAGGTAATGTCATCAGATATAAAGTCACACAATTAAAAACACTTACTTTTTATTGAATATTCAATTAAATCTATTTTTAAAATATATACAAAAGGAACCAAAAAAGCAATCTTAATGTTATACGGTCATTATAATATTGTAAGTATATTGTTAATATAATTGTATCGTAAACGTTCAATATCGATGGACAAAAAATGATGAAAAATGATGAACCAAGTATGCTTAGAATGTAGTTTTCTACCAAAATAATAATCCTTATTTTACTGTCAATCCATTGATTAGTATATTTTTATAAACAATTCAGAAACTTAAATATAAGCCAACATAAAAGTAATAAGAAAATATTCTTTCATTTTATCTGGTCCCGATATAACGCTATACAAACATCTTTTTATCACTATATACCGCGAAAATAGCTCCATTGTTTTTTTTTCCATTACGCTTTATTACACCTTACACCCAATGTTGTACGTAAGCAGTTTAGTTAGGATAATATCGTATAAAGGCGCGTCGCTTTTTTCCTCCGCTGGGCTTGCCGTGTAGATTGGCCGCGCTTAAAGCAACGCCCGCAACACATACATTATGCCGCAGCAACTCAGTGAAAAACTATGATTGCGATCAAAATTCTATTGACAACCTGGCATGTCAATTTTATCGATTTTTCTCTTTTTACTTCCTGTTTGAAACGATAACTTATATTTCAAATAATGTCGGAAGGTGTTTGACTCCATTTAGAAAATGTGTGAAAATCATTTTAATTCACTCGATGACGATTACATTTAAAAAGCTATCGCCGGTGACATGACTCGTAATTTTCCTCTGAGTGCACTTAACTAATTTTTGCGAAATAATTAAATGAAACACACTGCCGTACTCGCCGAAAAAAAAGCCAGCGATGGTAGGAATTAGAAAAGAAACTCAGCTTTACAAAATTATGCGTTTATTTAGGGATTCACAATCATTTTATTTAAAATCATACAAAAATTTTACAAAGGGGATTTAAATTACAACAATCAATATCGCCGAAATGAATAGAGAATGACATTACAAAAAAACTATTTTTAACAAAAATTTATCGTCCGCGCGGACTAAAAGAAATTACTACATTATAAAATACGTTATTCTTCGACAATGGCTCAAAACTGAAGAAAGATCTTTGTCGGTTTACAACTCAGCTGACCGTTGAACGTCAAAAAAAATACATCGTTGCCTTTAGACAACGTTGCCAAAATAGTGTTGTCACAAGCAAATCGCAATATCTGGAAATTATTACATATTATTTTTTTTAAATCATTAATTAACTAAACTTTTCACTGTCGCCAGTGTCATCACAAAAGGGATAGTCAGGGTTTTGGCTTATACAACTGGTACCATATCACCGGCTTATACATTTTTTTATAATTAAAACAAGGAGTTTATTATACATATAAAGGCGATAAAAAAGAGCTCGCCATTCGTCTAGGAATGGCTAGAGTCACATTCAACTCAATGCGGACTGTCTGGGACACACAGCTGTACTCGATTAACTCAATGGCTGCCACAGCGAGATATCTCGTACTTTTTTTTTTTTAATTGTCGGTATAACTAATTCAATTAATAGTTGCAAATTATAGCCGGCGTGCTAAGTAATTACTATTAATTATCTACGGCAGCTAAAAGGTTAAAACCAAATGCCACTTATTCAACGCTTGCATTCTGCCGATACTGCTTTACGGTAGCGAATCATGGCGACTGGCGGAGACTCAGAAAAACCGTATACTTAGCTTCGAGAACAGATACTTACGTCGGATAATGGGGGTGAGGTAGTTTACTTTTGTGAGGAATTCAAAGATAAGGGAACGTAAAAGACAGCGCACCGCCACGTCATTGGTTATGAAGACACGTTGGAACTGGCTGGGCCACGTGCTGCGGATGCCTCCGGAAAGTCTCAATCCTGCCTGACTCTTCTTTCGACCGGCGGGATTCTGGCGCCCCGGAAGTCCGTCGGGTACTATCCATAGGTGTACTCGGCGGAACTGAGGGATGCTGGCATGTCATGAGAGGAAGCAAAGCAATTGGCGGGAGACAGACGTGGTGGCCATGTGCTCCACGTAGGGAGCGAATATGGTCAAAGAAGATGAATAAAGATTATGGATAATTTTTAAAAAATATTGATTTAGGCAGACTAGAAGTTTATTTTTTTCCTTTTAGAAACATGAAAAATTATGATTATGACATCGAACATTTTAGTTAACTTAAAAATAGACTGAATATTATTCACTCGCGAAGGAAGTATTTATTTGATTGTTTGAATTTAAACTATTTTGCCGAAAAATAATTTCTTTCCTATATCCTAGTTTTAATCGTCGAAACCCGTTCGAACCAAGTTCACAGGCCGAACCGGGAAAGGGCAGCGTGCCAACCTCAAGCCCATACAAGACCTTTAATAGACGTAATAAATATTTGTAATTTAGTGTTTCCTAACAGAAGCCTATTTATAAATAGTGATCGTTTATAGTTTTGTCTTACAATAATGTATGCTTTCGTGTTTAGCAATGTTATCAAATCATTATAAGATTATTATAATGTAGTACTCTAAACTGTCTTCAGTATATAATCAAAATAATTCAAGAAACAATATCTATATATTAATAGTCGTTAATGTCCGTCCGTCTGTAAAATGTCCCCGATTTTCCCTCCCCCTCCTCCGCCCCAGCCCCGCTGTCACCATTTTTTTATTCATACTAAAGAGATACTTTTTTCGTTTGTATATTATGGTCGCGATTTCGCCTTTTCGATGACGTCAAGAAAGACGGTCCCCCTCCCCCCCATCCTGCCCCGCTGTCGTCATTAATTCATTTCTTCATTTTTCTCTGACGTCATGAGTGAATTTTTGAAATCATGACATTTTTATTTTATTATGTGTAAAAACAATTAATTTTCAAAAAATATTCTCTCAAGCTGTGGGATTCGATACCATGCCCCAATTTTCATGCGCAACGTTCGGCGGCTTACACACTGATCTACGAATCCACTTGAGAAAAGCGATATAAAAACTTTATATAATTTAAATAATACAAAGCAAAAAAAAAGAACGCGTTTTAAGTGAACTAATAATGACATCTGTGGGTGAAATCTTGCACTAAACGATTTTGAATTCCAAGATTTCCACCTGCAGGGTTGTGAACGGCTATATAGGGCTGCTCAATTAAATATAATAATTTAATTAACTATTTATTTATATATATACGAAAAATGGTTGTTAGCAAACTTAAACATTATTCCAAAAATTAAATAATTTACGAGGTCTATTTCTGCTAATAGGAAAAATAATTGTTAGCAAACTTAAACATTATTCCAAAAATTAAGTAATTTACAAGGACTATTTTTGCTACTATGAAAAATAATTGTTAGCAAACTTAAAAATTATACCAAAAATAAAATAATTAACGAAATTTCTGCTTCTAAGAAAAATGGTTGTTAGCAAACTTAAACATTATTCCAAAAATTAAATAATTTACGAGGTCTATTTCTGCTAATAGGAAAAATAATTGTTAGCAAACTTCAACATTATTCCAAAAATTAAGTAATTTACAAGGACTATTTTTGCTACTATGAAAAATAATTTTTAGCAAACTTAAAAATTATACCAAAAGCAAAATAACTAACGAAATTTCTGCTTCTAAGAAAAATGGTTGTTAGCAAACTTAAACATTATTCCAAATATTAAATAATTTACGAGGTCTATTTCTGCTAATAGGAAAAATAATTGTTAGCAAACTTAAACATTATTCCAAAAATTAAGTAATTTACAAGGACTATTTTTGCTACTATGAAAAATGGTTGTTAGCAAATTTAAACATTATTCCAAAAATTAAATAATTTACGAGGTCTATTTCTGCTAATAGAAAAAATAATTGTTAGCAAACTTAAACATTATTCCAAAAATTAAGTAATTTACAAGGACTATTTTTGCTACTATGAAAAATAATTGTTAGCAAACTTAAAAATTATACCAAAAATAAAATAATTAACGAAATTTCTGCTTCTAAGAAAAATGGTTGTTAGCAAACATAAACATTATTCCAAAAATTAAATAATTTACAAGGACTATTTTTGCTACTATGAAAAATAATTGTTAGCAAACTTAAAAATTATACCAAAAACAAAATAATTAACGAAATTTCTGCTTCTAAGAAAAATGGTTGTTAGCAAACTTAAACATTATTCCAAATATTAAATAATTTACGAGGTCTATTTCTGCTAATAGGAAAAATAATTGTTAGCAAACTTAAACATTATTCCAAAAATTAAGTAATTTACAAGGACTATTTTTGCTACTATGAAAAATAATTGTTAGCAAACTTAAAAATTATACCAAAAATAAAATAATTAACGAAATTTCTGCTTCTAAGAAAAATGGTTGTTAGCAAACTTAAACATTATTCCAAAAATTAAATAATTTACGAGGTCTATTTCTGCTAATAGGAAAAATAATTGTTAGCAAACTTCAACATTATTCCAAAAATTAAGTAATTTACAAGGACTATTTTTGCTACTATGAAAAATAATTTTTAGCAAACTTAAAAATTATACCAAAAGCAAAATAACTAACGAAATTTCTGCTTCTAAGAAAAATGGTTGTTAGCAAACTTAAACATTATTCCAAATATTAAATAATTTACGAGGTCTATTTCTGCTAATAGGAAAAATAATTGTTAGCAAACTTAAACATTATTCCAAAAATTAAGTAATTTACAAGGACTATTTTTGCTACTATGAAAAATGGTTGTTAGCAAATTTAAACATTATTCCAAAAATTAAATAATTTACGAGGTCTATTTCTGCTAATAGAAAAAATAATTGTTAGCAAACTTAAACATTATTCCAAAAATTAAGTAATTTACAAGGACTATTTTTGCTACTATGAAAAATAATTGTTAGCAAACTTAAAAATTATACCAAAAATAAAATAATTAACGAAATTTCTGCTTCTAAGAAAAATGGTTGTTAGCAAACATAAACATTATTCCAAAAATTAAATAATTTACAAAATTTCTGCTATTACGAAAAATAGTTGTTAGCAAACTAGAACATTATTCCAAAAATAAATAATTTACAATTTAAATACTGCAGGGCAGGGCTGTCGATATACGCCCCGAGATATTTCTTTTACTATCAGAATTTCTGGATTATTCAATAAATAGGTTAGTAATTTATTTTTCACGCCAGTAACTTTTCTGACTACTTAAAAATGCAACAAAAATCTCTCCGTTGAGGTCAACGGGCTTACAGCTAGTATCTTTTAATAGCTCATCTATTAACCTCATTGTTCTAAGGGCCTACCAGCAAATGATATAAGATCTCTTATAGATTGAGAATATGACTACACCATTCTAATAAAAGATTTAGAATCTATTCGATTGATGTCATCTACAAAAAACTATTGACATTAAGTTTTATTTTTGTGAATGATTCCTATCTTCGTTACAAGTGTGGACTGCGAATCGGGAAACATCTTAGACTTTTCATGTCTTCCTACTATATTTCATTTTATGGTAGCAACATTTGCAGTCGAAATCGGTAACGTGATAAATTTTACGAGGACCGTTCCATACGGTTACATACCACAGCGTTAATCCTTACTTGTCGCGCTCGTCTTATTTTTCACACACATTGTTAGATATTGTTATATGCTCCGTTCTTTTTATAGACCATATAGATTTTAAAAAGCTACGATAACACCGTATAGTAAGTTTTTTCTAAAGAAAACACCTACCTCGTTTACTGACGTCAATTAAAATACTAATTGATTACCAATTCAGCTCCAACGAACTTATATTTCTTGAAGTTTCTTTAATAAATTATTACGAAATTTTCTCTCGTTATTTTTAACGGCGTAGAAAATTGTCGTTTTAATGATATTGTTTTCCGCAGTTCTACATAATCGTTAAATTTCCCTAATGGATAATCAGATTATAATAATTTCGTCGTTCGCTTTCGGATATTCTGCGTTTCTCTTACACATCCAGAGCACAGCTATACATGACAATTTATTATGATGTGAATACTGTTTTGGTGTCATCTAAAACAGTGAAAACTTTTATTTTTGTATGGGAAAGTTTCATTTAGAAATATATTATTTCACTGCAATGTAAAGAATTTTTCGTGAAAGTGAGCAAACATGCGATATATTTTTTTTAATGATTTTTCATGTTCATACACATAATTCTCATATCTTTCCGTTAATTTAAATCGTTCGAGAGCGCGTTATGAAATACACACAATTTATTATCGTGCTTGATAAATCAGATTGGATACAACGTGCAGTAAAATTTACAGTTTTTATCATTCTAGTGGTCATTCTCGTTGTGTTATGCGAGAATTTGTCTATTTAAAAACCGTTTCACTATAGCTTATTTCTAAATGTCGCTCCATCTTAACGAAAGAGGAAACATTTTACTTTATTCGGGCTGATTAATGATAATATATAATTTCGCCTCATAATAATGTTTTTGAAGCGTCATGATTAATTAATTTGTATAATCTAATATTTTAAATGTCATAATTTCGAAATAAATTATGACGCCCGTCGCTGGGGATGGATTATTTTATCATCTTATCGCTTTTTTATATTGTGTATTAACCGTTAATTCCGGCCATACTCTGTATTTTAATAAAGGAACGGCTGCCAGTTGAAAATTCGGACAGGTCTCAAAGTGTCTTAATATTAATGCCGCTGCGGGACAACTTCAACAATAAACGCCGTCCGTCCGCTGGTTGGTTGGGAGTGTTTGTTGTGTGTTTAGAGGCCGGGGTTGTTGGGGACCCGCGGACAAGGAATTATCTTTTAATGCCACTGCCGAAGTAATGGCCGGAACATTCGCCATTTAAAACAAAACGAACAAAAGAGTCGACCGTTAAAAACAATTATTTTCGTCCTCTCGAAAAATAAATATTTTCCCGTCGTTTTCAAAACATTCACCGAAAGCATTTCTTCGCTCGGCTGTGGTCGTTAGTGTTATTTAAGATATTTTATCTAATGCAAATTAACTGTACGTATGGTATGCTCATGTCGTCTAAATTATTATATTCGAGTTTGGGTTTTCATTTGATATTCCTATTTAAACTGTTGGTACACGGTTAAGCAAAAATCAGTAAAGTGCCATTTGTCATCGGTGAGAATAGATTGCTACTGTGAATTAAAAGTGAATTACTTACCTAGTTTTGTACCATCGTATTTTATATGAATAATTCCGTATCCAGAACTCTGACAAAAAGATAATACCTTTTTTATTTAGAAATAATATTACATATCACAAAGTCTTTGATTATCATAACATTGCATATGTATTGAAACAAATAACCAGTACACTGTATAAGAAAAAAATAGTATAAAGTATTTAGTATTTTATTTGTTGTGTGATCTTAGACGTAAGGGGACATCGTATTCGATTCTGAAACATCTGATCTGATCACTTAACTGATCTGTCTTGCGGAGATTTGAGGGAAATTGTTCTTTTGACGATCAAGGGTTGTACTTCATCTGTATTAAGTAATTACAGTGGATTTGTCGAGCTGTTAGGTAACTGAAGTATCATTTTTTCCATGATTTATCAGTATTATTTGAATTAACGTTCCACTTTTATGAACTATAATTTTGTTTAACCAAGTACCTGTATACCGTTATAAAAATCCTGTTTTTTCGTTATCATTTTTTAATCTGTATTCGTAAGCACAACGAAAATAATAATAAACCGCCCCTAGGATGAAGTAATTTCGTTAACTTTCAAAGTGGATGGGTTAAAGTCAAGGAGGGCTCCGTAAGCTTAACGATGATAGAGGTGGGTACGTGCGTCGTTTTCGGATAAAATTTCTATATTTCATAATATAAAAATACTAAGAGAACTTGTCGAAAAAATTCCAAGCGATACTACTCTGATATTTATACATTTATAATTTATCTATGGATTCGGCTTTTGGAATTTCCTATTTCTTATGTAAATAATTTCGTTCCGCTTTTTTCTAAGTTGAAGTTTCAAACTGAATACAAATTAAATCTTTTCGTAAGCATGGAATGGATTAATAACATTCTTTTGGTTGTGTAAAATACTACAAACTAAGAATGGGTGGGAAAAATGTTAATGTCTTTCGTATATTTTTTTTTTTTAATCACTCACAAACTTGAAGATCTCAGACTGGACATGTTTTACGTCGATAAGTTTTACGCTTAAATTAGTATTCATTGAACAAAACGTTTGCGTATCTATTTAAATAGATCGAAATTCTAGCTTCAACCATTTTCAATATATACAAATTATACAGATGAACACTGAGAAAATTTGTCTTCTTCATCATGATGTATCATGTCTGCCCGAGATTAAAGAATTCGCAAACCCTTGTCAGCCGTAACCATTTGTCACGCTTTTCTGATGAATGAAATACATACTACGTAGAACCTACGTTCCCGTTCACCCCTTCACTACCCACCCGTTCACCCCTTTAAAGGTTAAACGGTCACATGAAAACATCGAATCTGACCGACATAAATATATATGAAAATTCTTGCAGTTGTGTGTGCAGGGAGGTTCTCTGTAGCTTTATCATGATGATCTTAATCTCTGCTGTGTAATTAATGATAACAAATATAATTCATATATTTAATATTAACAATCATGTTTTGCAGAGATGATAAAATGCGAATGCTCGCTCTATTTAAAATTATAAAGCAAAAATATCTTATAAAGAACTTTCGCGACAGAAAGGTGATACGAAGATATAAAAACGTCACTTATTATTCACCTATTGCAATTATAACATTATGTACACAATAACACACAATCAAAATTATGTCAATAATTTGCTTTTGGTTGATTTACAAAGTTCTACGCGGCGTAGCGTTTTCATTGCTGACAGTCGTAGAGGCTCTACGTTTGCTTTTACTTCAGACATTGTAGTCGGTGTCCAGTAAGTTTTAGTCGAGGGTAACTATCATAAATCTTTTGTGTTTTGTTTTACTAAGTGAGTTTTTTGTGTTTTGTTTCAGCGGGCGCTGCTCCAGTGGACGCCAACCAAAGGCAGAGTCGTCCGGCCTCCGCCAACAAAGGTGAAAAAGATTGACTACTTATTTCTTAACAATTAACATCTAATTTGTGTTCTCGATTTTACTGTCAGCTTCATTTCGAACCGCTATTTTTATATTATGTTTTAAAATTGTCATTTATTCATGAAATTACTAGTTCTTTTGATCAATATAGCAGGGTCAATACGATTTCGAAGGTGTCAAATCGTAAATTGACGAGAGACTTAGCCTTTTTTGTCATTAGCTTGTAAAATATGTATCACTCATGCCTGTGAAACTATTTTAGTTTATATTTCTGAATCTACTTATATATTTAAAATTATTTTCATTATGTACACTTCAACAAAAATCTTGGTCGAACACGACCCGGGTTTCGCCTCTCGGCATCTTCCGGTACTACTCAGTGCGCGAGTGCATTCACCAAGTGTGTTCGACCAAGATTTTTTTGGAAGTGTACATAATGAAAATAATTATAAATTAATAATGAATTTCCATCAAGTACCTTCAGTCGAAATTCTAAATTACTTATATATATTGCAATATTTTACAGCTAAGCATAAACCATATCATCTTTTAAGAAAATTTACTAATTAACGTTGAAACATTGTTAAACAGATCATAAATTCATTATCTAAGTGTGCACAGTATAATATAAAATTATAAATACAATTTTAAATTTCTATTCAACTTTCTTAATTTCTCGAGCGTACCTTTTTTAAAACAAGCGTACTGAATTTTCTTTTTTACAAAATTCCTGTCTAATTATTTAAGTTTGCTTTCGCTAACCGTTCCAAGTCTCGCATTGTTTTTTTGTTGCTAAAGTTTCCTGTAAAAGAATTTTCAGTTAGAAACCGCATTTAGGTAATAAATGTGTTTCCCGTTCTATCCAACCCAAGGGATGAAGTTTACCACTCTAAATTAACACTTTAAGATCCAATTAAACTTTTAAACAATCCTTTTTGTAATATACGTATGTTACTCTTTTATATTCTACATATGAATTTTTTTACAAATATTTTTTGTTTGCTTTTCTTATTACGTAACTTTTCTAAATATCGAAGTAAATGTTACTGTTATACATTTGGTCGCTCTTTTGTTAAAACACATTCATTTTAATTTTAAAAAATACCAACATAAGTTACAATCCTTATCACAGTTGAACCCTCAACCAATACTAGCGTTGATGTTATGCCGTCACTTGTATATCTGTTGTGAAATTTCGTTAGTCAAATTCGTTTATAATCAAACATAATATCAATATTCTATCAAATAATGTGTGTTTGACTCTTCGTTTGTCATTAAACATGCCGAGGAAACGTCTTTGTGTTATTAACGGCTCCGATTCTGGATTATTTCTCGCGATTTTTGCAAGAGCTTAATTAAATTAATGAGTGTTATCTTTCGATCCACATATTTTTTATTAACAATATTTAACAAATAATTGCTTCAAAAAGGTTTTTAAATATATCATTCCTTATTAACTACATGTTTTATGTATGCGAAAGGTTGTCATTCGCAGCTATATTAATTGTAACACAAATCTTGAAAGAAATCTAAAAAATATAATAATAAATGAATTCGAATAATATTTTCACCTCAGCCAGGCCGTTCTCGCCGTGTTGATTGCCCGAGCCACCTTGCAAATTAAATTCTCCCGCATTTCTCGGCCGTCCTGCAACTTTGGATCCTTCTCGTTTTCCCATTACTCTTATCAGCGGCCGATAAAGCTCTGTACGCTTCTGAAGGCAGTAGCGTGGTGGTATTATAGTTATATGATGACACAGCGACACTTCCGCCCTAGTTGTTCGGGCTGTTAGCGAGGAAAAAATCTTGCACTTATTTAATGGTTTTATGAATGAAAGCCAAATCTAGTATAATAATTAAGTTGCTAAGTTGTATGCATAGTTTTATTATTTTCTGTTCTCTTGAATCGCAGCAAAATTTTCCGTAGTAACACTAACAGTAAGTCTTACTCTTTATATAGTGATACATATAAAATAAAATAACTTAGATTATTCCACGTATTGTGTTACAAAATGTGACACGTGTTTCGCCTCTTTTAGAGGCATCCTCAGACAACTACTTTTGGAAATGCTTGCTTAAGTACGAATTAATTAAGCACATTTTGTAACACAATACGTGGAATAATTTAAGTTATTTTATTTTATATTAAAATGAACTTCCACAAAGTAACCGCCGAATCCATCGAAAGTATAGTGATACATATTTAAATAAATAACCATGTATCTACGAAGGGTGATTATTGATCAGATACATGTTATAGATATATATATATATATAAGTTGTAACTACTAAAAGTCATCATAGGGAGATAATAATTAAACTTATAAGATTTTCAATTATTATGGAATTTTTGCTTTTACTTGTTCAATGACTTCTAAATCAGATTTATTGTCGTCTATTAAACGTTTGTGGTGATTTTTTCAATATATCATCAGTATATCATAGTAAATTTAAATATTAATTGTATTAGTGGGAATCAATCTAAACTATGTTTATTTATTTTAATGAATCCGTAAGCTTTTTCTGTGATTTCATTTCCTTCTATGGGTTTATGTAACGACCTCAGTGAAATCGAAACTCTTTGAGTACGCCAGTACATAAATAATTATATCACTTCGGTCAGAGCGTGTGTTTTGTAAATTTAAATTGAATTTTCCGAAAACTTCCGACCAAAGCAATCTACCTGGTGCCGCTGTCCTGAGGTCACTATTTAATTAATTAAATTGTGACCACACTCGTTGAGAGTCGGTTCCCTTCATTAAGCAAGATAGAAATTATCCATTCATCATTCCCGCAGGAAATTATGGTTAATGAACTCTTCAGATATTGAAAGACTAGTCCATTGAATTTTACACTTTTTCAGTGCAGAACATAATCGTTCAGCTGAATGGTTGTTTGGAAAAAAAATCGCTGAATACATTTTTAAATGTTTGTTTGATTTGTCGTTATCATAATCATTTATATTAAATATATAATTATTTTTTATAACTTTGTTACCAATTGTAACATTTATTTCCCCTTTTTTGTGAAGCATCTTTAGGCCAGCCAGTATTAATCTTATTTCCTATATAATTGATGTAAAACTAAACACTGATTTTTTTTCCTGATTATTATAGAGTTCTACCATGGCAATGGCAATTCAATCAATATACTAAGTTGTGGCTACAAGACATTAATGACAAGCATACAACCAAAAATAATAAAATAAAAAAAAATATTTTTCTAATATGGAAATAAAATCGTCTACTTCTCCATTTTTATAAACACACGTTAATTTATATGCTTGACATGATTTTGTTTTAGATCTTATCAAATAATCAATCTTTAGTAGTTTGTTGCAATCACGATTGCATCATAAAACACCGGTGATTTTTTTAGTTTCAATTTAATGATATTTGACTTGTAACTATCAAAAATGATAATGACACGAAAATCAACAAATTAAATTTAAAAGATTGGAAGTGTTTATTCTTATTGATTGGTTTTAATGTCGTGTTTTATAATAAAAACCTCAAATATCCAATATTCGTCTCAATTCAACTTCCAATCAAGTCACCACTCACCAGCCATCTCTCACTTTATCGATCGACTGTTAAATCACCACTTTGCGCCAGCCAATTTTAGGCTTAGTCTAAACCTCTAAAGCCTTTTACGTGTTGTTTCCTTAGGGGATGAATTCTATTTCACCCTTTGATCGCGTGGTATGGAAATTCTGCTTAGATTGAATTGTTCCCACGTTGAATGCTTTCAAATTGTCCTTTCTCGGGATCGTGAATTTGCATTATCTTACCATATATCGCCTTTAGGTTAACATCTTTATAGTTTAATATTTTATATCATTAAAAATCATACTATTGTAAAGTTGTGTCTATAGAAGTCTCAAATTTTAACGACAGAAATGTTCAGCGGTTCTCCTTTTTTATATTAAATTTTGTTAATAACTAGTACACGAGTGGAAAACGTTGAAAAAATACAACTTTACTGATTTTAATTATCGAAATATTTTGAATTTAATAAAACGTCCGTCACTTTTACGTGATAGATTTGCTTAAATTTCCAAAAATAAATCAATGGCATAATTTGGTTCGCAAAATAAAGTATGCATATAATATTATACAACTGAAGTAAACTCACATTTTTTAAATATTGCAACCTTTATGAATATTTTCTTCATATTATATGATAATAGTATTATCTCTCTTTTTGCATATTCTGATGTCATTCTGGGGCATTATTTAGTTACATTGAAATGTATCTTCATAAGCAATTAAGATGACGGTACATCTCCACTTCGATAAAGTCTTTTCAGGAACGTCGTTCTTTTTTCAGATGAATCCTACTCGTAGAGTAAGTAAGACCTTTTCTTGTGTCTGCTCTGTGATATCGCGTTCAGGCTTTCCAATCCCGAATCCCGGGATCCCGTCCAATTTTGTGATCCCGAAATCCCAGGATTAGTATTGGTACGGTCAAGATCCCGGGATTTCGGGATAGAAATTTTTAGCAATTCCAGAAAATTTATAGGATTTTGGATTTGGAAGAGCTTAAAAAACGAGTCACGGTGACATTTTAGGCAAATCGGTAAATTCCTGGGTTTTGATATTTTAAAATTCTTGGAAGAGCTAAAAAAACGAGTCTCGCTGGTATTTTAGGCAAATCGGCGAATTCCTGGGCTTTTGAAATTGGAAATGAAATAATGAAAAATTCCGAGACCAAAACTCTCGGGATTGAAAATTAGTTAATCCCGGGATCGCAAAAAGGCTCCGGGATTGGATACCCTAATCGCGCTGGGTGCAATCGACCAGAAATAATTGCCTATTTGCCAATCGGCCTCCAAGTCTTACGGTCGTTTGACGTGCAGTTATTTATCTGCCGTCTGATAAATTCTAGATATCTTCGTTCCTTCGGTAATATGTTTTATTTGGGTCGCTTATACTTTTTCAACTTAAAACCGACCCAAACCTTTACCCTATTGTTTAATAATCATTTCTTCAAATAAAGCGAAAATATTGCGAATGCAATTTGAGGCGTCGTCCTACTTGATTACAAATGTTTAAGCGGTTCACTTTAACATTTTCCTATTTTACACTTGGTCACTTCATTCTCCTGTATGGAAACAATATCTAAATAATTATTATATAATTCTTTATTCCCGCTCACCATTATCACAGCATGTATTTCGCAGCATTGTATTTTGAATACTGTATTTTGATATTTTCTAACGTCTATCGAGTTTCGTTTTTTCTGGTGACTTAATATGTCCTCGCTGATTTTTGTTACATAAAATACTTAATATTGCAAATCTGAGACACGTAATATACTGAATATTTTTTTTTCAAAAAAGCAACGTTATATACATATATATTGTAACGTAATAAAAACAAAAACCAATTATAATTGAAACCGACACACCTTCGAACAGAAACAGGGCGAGAGCCACTTCGATATTTTATCTCCGAATGAGAACGAAATGAGATTATTATTTTTCTTAAACGTGTTTTTTCCTCGTCTTATTCCGGATTGTTTTTCCCTGTGCCAGCGAAACGAAATGCTATATAACTCGACTCTCGGCCTTGTAAATCACTCTTATAATGACGTCATGAGAATTATTACAGCCTCGTTAATTGGTTTAGGATCTGCATGAATTTCTTCTTAATGCGCTTTAAAATTACCCACACGTGTCGTTATCATTTTTAATAATGTCCTAAATATAATACATCACTTAGTAGTTATGTATCTAGCGAGTATAGATAAATTTACCGCTCGAAACTCACCAATAGCTATTTATCGCCGCGTTGATTGATCGCTTAAACAATTTATAGATGATTGTAGGCTACTAATGGTTTTTGCGATCAATTGATGTAGCGGTTAACTTTGGTTAACTTGACGCGTGGGATAAGCAGATAAAGGACAAAGCTTTAATATAATTGTATATATCTTGATTTATTGATAACCTTCAATTGAGAAAAATTGTAACGTATCGCATGTTTTAAAACATGTCACGTGTGAATAGTTTCAATTCAACATTCAAATTAATTTTACACATCACACAACCAAATATACCCGCACAAAATTCATTCATCGCTTGAAACTGTTATTTTTCTACACGGTCTGTTCCGTACACATATCGATCCGTTGAAAGTTTTTCTGCAGCAAAACTTCCCCTAGAATCTAGATAATGGTATTGCTAGTGAAAAACAAAAGTCAAGTAAGTTTTCAAACAAATTAAGTGTCACTGCCAAATGAGTTTCACTAGTTAGGCAAAGGCATTACAGTGGTGACTTGACACACTTTTTACCATCACGTCAGATGGTGACTAGTACATTAATAATTGTTCAAAGTATTTTTGTGTGATGTTTTAAATCTTCAATAATTCTATTGTTTGCCGATTTTTCAAGAAGTATTTATTATTACAATAAATAACTGCATATTTTTAAGTCGTAGAGCAGTATTACCAACATTGGTGACCTACTGAAGATTGATTATAAGTCGCATGATCTTTGTTTTAATAAATAAGGAAGAATGAAGATGGATATTTATTAACGTGTTGCTTTGCGCACCGTTCTTAAATAATCATTAAAAGTATCGCAGATAATTAAATATTTTCATAATAATATTTATTTATTTAGTGAATATTTTAATTTCACACCGCTGAACTGAAAACACAGCGTGTGTTTTTTAGGCATGTGTGCATTTATTTGCACTAGAGTAGTTTTTTTTTACATTACATTTGTATTACATAATATAAAACGTGCAGAAAGTTTGCCCATCACTGCTGCGTTTTCTTAGTCGTAGAGTGAAGTTTGTATAATAAGTTTGACTTTTAAAGTGTTTTCCAGCCATCGTTCTATGTCGTTTTAAGCGCATATACGCCACTTAGCCGTAAGCAGTTTCTTCAAAGAATTTTAATAACACGCGCGTTCGAGGTAGTTTTGCTTCCTCTTTTTCATATTAAAACTTAATTTATCCTCGAAAGATTTTGAAGAAGTTTATTATATTTAGAGGTTGAAAATTGTAATAAAATATTGGCTTACTTTTAAAAGGCTATCAAATATCAGGTTAGAGATCGCGTGACCAAGTGGCAACTTTTTCTGACCTGTTGCAGTACTATTTCGCTATGATTTTTTTTCCAATTTGAATGATTTCGTCTGCTTGTAGTTAAAGATTGCAATACCGGACGAATATACCAATACTGGTAGTGCAAATATAGATAACGGTACCTACATATATAAAAAAGTAAAGAAAAAATATACGTATAATAAAATATATTTGTATAAAAATATTGTATACTCATTAACGGATGATTTTCATAAATATTCAAAATCATCCCAAATTTTTTCATTAAACACGTGACGGTTTCTATACATTCACTTTTCGGTTTTGGTTATTTTTTGCTATTTCTAAACCGGTATTTTGTTATTGGAAAAAAACCTGGATATCGGTTTCGATAATACCGGAATTGCAATTCCTAGTTGTAGTGCTGCGAATCATATACGAGTATTATATTTTAGCGAGTGAGAAGTTGCTGGCAAATATTTGAAGTGTTAATTCAATGCTTGTTACCCAACAAGACTTTTACTTGTTCGCATTCAAATATTAGTTGCCAACTTGTTTGTTGATTGCCGCTTCCGGTGACACGGTGCCATCTCATCCATTGAAGCCTTTGACTCCAGACATTCAGAGTGATGTTTTCAAAGTAAAGTTAGCTTGTGACGATGATTGAGCAATAGAGTTTATTTAGAGCGTTATTGAATTTAAAAGTGGTACTAGTTATAATAATAATAATTTTACGGTTATGAAGTATAAACGCCAATGTGCGAACGTTATAAAATAATTCATAGTATAAATATCAATATTTCCTCTGAAAAGTGCGTTTTTGTATAAATTCGTTTTTTAAGGGTCTTTCGAAAAAAACGATGAACGATAGATCGGTGTTCCTCTGCACTGCAAATTGCGTTTTATTTAAACATTTTTTTTCTACCGATGAAACATTTCTCCAATCTACTCAACTAATTGATCCATTGAGAAAGTAACGTTATTGAAGGCACATTTGTCAAAATTTTGAAGCATACACTTTTTTTGAGAAATTAAAAACAGTTACTTTTTTACCAGGAAATATTTAAATCGCTTTTGAAACAGAAATTAACATGTGTAATAATGATATCGAAATGTAATTTCCCTATTTCTCCGTGAATGCTGACTTTAGGTAAATTGATATAAAGCGGTAAAATATTGTATCGTTTTCGAACAATCTTAACTGAAAACAAACTCCGATCACGACCGAAAGCTTTTACTCTGTGGTTATGATAGCATGAATTGGTTTTTTATCAACTAAAAAAGATTTTTAAAAAATACACATCGGGATGTGTAAACATTAATAACCTCGCATATCCCATTTGCGGCTTTATTTTCCAGACGTATCTTTTCGTCTCTTCGTTAATCTTCATTTCAGCCACAACACAACCGCCTTGGCTCATACATCCCCCAGAAAAGGGGTAAAATCAAACGTGGATATAATAATATGTTTTATCTGCGTATATGTTTGTTTTGCATCAAGTTTATAAATCGCAAAAGCTCTTTGAAATACATATACGTAAAATTATTATTTTAATGTTTTAAAAGCCTTTTGTTATGGTTTTTTTATTTATAGAAGTATAGATATACTATCGACCGCTATTTCGGCATCACAGCATCGTCAGGAATTTCCTTCATTTTTTTTTACTAATTTGTACACATTTTAAGGATATGTAACATAATATTTTCTTACTTTTGCTATGATATATGTAACTTATTTTTAATGTTTATATATCTTATAATTATATAAGGAGAAAATCGCCAAACGAAGTGTTTTCAAAATAATTATTTTATAAGTAAATAGCATAACAGCATTGAATAACAGGAAAAATTACATGAAAATACTTCTCGATCCGGAAAATTCTTTTGTTTTTCCCTAAGCAATTAATTTCTCACGGACTATACTGACCGTATCAATTCTATAACATGATAATCTCTATATTTAAAAATATATTATTTTGAAAGAATCAAATCATACCGTATCGAATTATGTCATTTTAATTCACATAAATAGTAAAATTAACTGAATATGTAGGATAGGAATGGCATTAGTTTTGAATAGCTTAGATTTTTTTTATTAAATACACTTTGTATTTAATGATCGCGTGAACTACAGAACCACCGATGCGATAGTTTGTGTTTTTTCTCTGTGTGTGGTGCGCGTAGGCTCGCCTATCACATCGAATTAATGCTACAGAATCTACCTCATTTCCACTTTACGTTGGTTCGTGAGCTTTAACACAAAAGCTCGCTTATAAGCGCGACACTAATGAGCTCCGTCCTCTGCGACTGTGAGTGCTACGCCGTAGCTATATAAACAAACCAGCTGCGCCAAACCGAACCGGCGCTTCGCCTGTATGATGTATTAATCCCGACTCGTCAGACATCGACAGCTCTAAGTAATTGAAAACAAATTAAAAGACCGCACAACAATATACGATTGCAAGCTTATTCGATTATAGTAATATCTAATAAAATTATATTGTTTGATATGGTTAATCTTAATGAAATAGTTTCTACACTGTATTATTAAATTCGAAGGCATCGACTTTATTGTTTCCACACATTAATTACAATTACATAGTCAAGCAAACATCTCACATTTTAGATATTCTGTCTGCCCAGTTGTATTCTTTTATTCATATATGCAGAACAAGAAAAATAAACGGAATAAACATATTGACAAAATGCACGCTTCCTTAGAAAACCGAAGTCAGATCTCGTGATCCCAATCAAATTTATATATGCGGCTTTGATGACCTATATTTCAACTGCAAGTCTATTGTTTATTCTGTTTTCCTATTATAAAATGACAAAAGACTTTCGGTTATTGTTATTTCCATTTTATTATAATATAAATCAAATTTCTGTTTATTGCCTTTTATTAGAAATTGGTGATTGGCGTATTGAGTTTTACAAAACATCAAAAGTATCTTATATAAAAATATGCAAAACTCGTTTTATTAATCTAATAACGTATTTATTATCGATGTGTTCGACCGCTACGTTTAATCATTTATTGTCTACATAATGTTTCCAATTGATTTCTTCGTAAACATCATTTTTTTAAACTTGAATCGTTCAAATTATGTACACTCCCACAGATTTTTTGTTGCCTGAGTGATGAAGTGACACGTATTTCACTCCGATATAAAGCGACTTCATACGGATTAAATCGGAAACAACTGTGATATAAAGGGAGACAATCTGTAATAATGTATATAAAACAGAAACAACCCCTGTCGGCAGATCATTGAAACGTAAAATGGCGGCTATATAGAGTGGGTTTGGTTAGCCCAGTTTCATCTAGTTCCAGCCTTCGTGTTGGCTTAATTACAGCTTGTAACGCTTCCGCTTTGCTTTCTTTGCGGTTATGATAAAAAAATAATCGTGAAACTAAGTACTCGGTAATCGCTTCGCTTGAAAACTTCTTTTGTGTCCCGCGAGTGCATTCTAAATTCTTAAGCGAAAAATGTATTTTGTGCTTCAAAGCGTGAATAAAAAGCCATCTTACCAAAGCGGATAAACGACTCGGATTACTAAGGTCGTATGTATGTATATTTATTTACTAGCAAACGTATGGAAATTCATATTCGTCAAAATTAGTCTTATTTTGGTAGTGCATAACATTATCAAATTATTTTCAATTCTTAGATGATTTTAGACCAAGTCAGTTCAGTTCGACAATGTTTTCATTAAATTTGCCTATCCCTTTCACTTTATTTATAAAGGTTGTCAGTTGACAATGCTCGCCATGAGCGAAACCGGTCCTGACCTTTACAAATAAAGTGGAAATAAACTACAAAGGAATATTGTGTTTTTTCTTAATGCCTTCTTGTGCCTTTCCACCTGCCTGAACACCGTAAAAGAGACTTTCGTCAGTTAAATACATCATATACACGTGCTTGCATAATATAATTATATCCTGTTGTATAATTGTTTTCGGGTAGTTGGAATTTTATCCATTGGAAGTTTTGGTTCTTTTTTTTATTGTACAGATTACGTTCAGTTGATCAACTTTAAATTCTCGCATAACTAACTATCAGGCTGGCCTTTTCGTTAGCGGTTAGCCTTTTACGTGCATTATCAGCAAATCCCTAGTGGGAAGCTTCTGAAAATTAATCACCTCACATACGCACAATTTTTCACGGTAATTAGCTTATCTGATTACTCACTTTTTGGCTGTATTAATCGTAACTTTTTGAGCCGCTTAGTTATACGTCATTAGCTTTCAAATGACTACGGCTTCTGAAACATGATTACGTTTGATGAACGGAAATAACATAAGATCAAAGATTTTGAATTTAGCCGTATACATACTTTATTACTTTTAGGTAGTAGTATTTACTTACATAACACAAAGCATTATATTAAATATCTCACCCGGTCTTTGGGGTTCTATTTAAAACAGACTTTGACAAAATATATAACGGGTATTTTCATGAAAACAATCAAAGCCTCCTCGTTTTCTGGCCGTCGAAATAAAGACATCCCCGTTATAGATTAATTATTTTGATCTGTTCATTATCTGCACATGACGTTTGTCAATTTAAATTCTTACCGCGTGGGTGTTTTTACTTCGTTAAACCAACCGTATTTATTTATAATTACAGGCCAATTTTAGTAACATTTTTTTTATACGTTTAACTTGAATTATACCAATTCGATCTTATATTGCGTATTGAAAATTGATCAGAAATTCTGACATATTTTTTTACTCCTTCCGCTTTAGAGAAGATGTGAATAGAAGAATGAAGGAAAGAACTAGCGGTAAGCCAATCGCGCTCTTCAAGCAAACAAAATAAACCATTCTTGGACGCACAATCGTGTTGGATGAAAGCCTTAGATCTTTATATCGATACCATTTGAGTATGTTATAAAATCTTTGAAAAAGTTACTTGAAATTTCCTCCTCTCGGGTATAATGTGAACAATTTGAAAGCACGATAAAACATTGTATGTATCTGTATATATATACAAATATAATATTTTATTTTCTTGAATAAATTGTATCTTATTTCAAATGTCATAAAATAATTCTATCAAATGGAATTTGTCTAAGGTTATTATGAATTTGACACGGTTTGTTTTTTTGCTTGTTACTTACTCTTTATGAACTCTTGGTGTAATCGTTATAGGACGTGATAGGCCAAAATCGATGGGCCACACACTTCATTGGTTCGCTCACATAGGCCAAGAGACGGACAGTGAATTATTCGACTTTTGTGACTATGACGATGATTACGATTCAGGTAATGGAATCTTTGCGAAGAAAACGCATGGAATGTTATTCCGAGTGATCTTTATTGAAACATTTGTGTTATTAGAACGACAATATTGTTTTGTGTTTTTATTTACGATAATATATATGTTATGAATTTATAAAATAACACGTATCGTAATTATAATTTTATAAACCGTATGTAAACAAGTATATTTATTTATTCTCATACGTTAACATGTCGACAGAACTATATTCGTATTCAATTAAAAAAAAAAAAAGTATTCTATATTATATTCCGTATCGTGAATTATGAATCACAATCCATAATATTATAAGTTACATTTATCGTATTTATCCCCACCATATTATTTACCGTCTTAAGTTCATATATGATACTATTGTGTATTTTAATTGTATAGTTTTAATAGATTTTATATATATTTTACCATATATAAGATAATAATTACTAATATATTATGTCGTACGTATTTCACAAGTTTAATTTAAAATTAGAAAGTTTTCGCTGTATCGAATGCTTTATTGCTGAGCGAAAATTGTCTTTGATTAAAATTAAACTTCACATGTTTGATAACACACGGGCGCATCTAAATGTTTGCAGTTATATGATATCGCAGATTTGCTGAAATGGACATTTTTTTGGACAAGGATCATTGAAATATTATAAAAAAATTTACAAATTTTTCTTCATTTTCTAAAATCCCAGTCCCCAAAGATGTACGTTTCAGTAAAAAAGCTATATCTCATAACTGCAAAAATATAAATACGCCTGTATGCTATTTAGCATTTGAAATTTAAACATACATTATCGTTTGCATCATTTAACATTTTTAGCACTAACGATTGTATTGTCTTTATTACTAGCATTTTTAACTATTCACAAAACTGGGAGATTACTAATAACAAATTATTTAAATTAAAAAATATGGTTAACTTTCACTATAATATAAAATTAAATTTGATTACTTTGTTACTCCACTTTGCGACACGTCTTTCGCCTCTTAGAGAAGCGCATCATCAGAGAGACTATCTGAATAACAAAGTTATCAAATTTAATTTTATATTAAAATTTAACTTCTACAAAGTTACAGCCAAATCTATCAAAGATATTAACTTTCATTGTGTTTGTGTAGTAATTTGTCTGTTTGTAATTAACTACTTGTTCCTTAATCATAATTATGTTGTTTTAATTTAATTGCACGGTAATTTTATTTCATTATCAAATACTAAATATAGAGGTTTAATTCAACATGGGCTCAAAGTAATTTTAATTTACTTTACGGCAGAGAATTAATTTTGAATCTATGCTCTCTCTCTCTACATAGAAGACGAAATATTTAATTCCAGCTTAATATTTAATATATATTTACTAAATAATATCGGCTTAACGTTCTAATTAACACGGCGCGTTCTTCATCAACCCGAATTAATTCATCAAGCACTATCATCTGTATACTTTCTATTTTGTCTTTATCTGATTCGTAATTTATTTTGCTTTAAACATGTACCGTTACTAATTTAGATCTCATGATAGGCCGGACGAATTGTATCAAAATCAACAACAAACGGTATTTAAATGTATTATAGTTCATACTTTCCATAATTTTACATTTTTTATTGCTTCTTAAATGATAATTAATTGTTACCAAGTCAATTCTCATCCAAGATCGAGAATATTTCCGAACCGTGTCGACCGGACCATTCCGCATATTTACGTAATTACTTTGAAATTAATTTAAATAGTAATGGCATCTAGCCTTGAATATATCATACATATCAAATCGCAAGCTAAGAAAGTAATGCCGTAATATAATTAAATAAATATAAATGCCATTTATTTTTTTTATTTCAAAATAAATATTCAGAAACGCATGTGATTTATTTTTTAAATTCCAATTAAAATGCTAAAAACAACAGTTTTTTTTAATAACAGCATTTTGCTAGTTAAAAATAAAAAGAATTAATCCTATTAATTAGCAATATTGCACTTCTGTGTATGTTTTAAAATTCTCATTCCGTCATTATTGCGTTTTTTATTGAAGTTTTAAAAAATTAATGCAATAAACTGTCTTTTCTTTAAAAAAATATTCTTTCGACTTTATAAAAATATTAACGAATTAAATGATATTTAACATTTGTCGTATGTCCGGTGTCTTTTTTTATTTTACATTAATCATTACATTGGTATTTTTAATATTTTTTCTACAAATAAAGAACTCTTCTTGAAATAACAAGCTACAATTTAGTCATTACAATATATACAATAGATTACATAGTGCAATTATCCCTATATATATGAGAAATATCCCCAAATCTGATTTTAATTTTCCTCGTGTCTCTATTACATGAAACGTATGTAAAAATCCAAACACTTTGCGAGTTTAAATTGTGTATTTTTTATATAAACTTGTCGTAACATACACTTTCTCTTTTCTCTCCACATTTTCACCCCCGATGCCATCGTCTGATATGATCACCATCCTACGTCTGATCATCATTCGACCACCTTGACGCACCGCTCGAACATCAGGCGCTCATCTCTCGCTGCAGCTCGAGACGACCACTGCCGATAACGGATCTACAGAACCAGGTGCCAAAATAGAATCTAACATTTTATTTGCCTTTCTTATATATTTATTTTGTTTTATTTTTATTGTGTGATGGTTTCAAAAATTGTCAGACTTTTTCTTAAGACTTGTAGCGTTCTTGTACGACACTGAAAAAAGTTTTTTAACGTATTTTATTATTCTGTTGCCAGAACCACGCTTGTAGTTTTTATTTAATAAATTAAAACATATTAACAGGGTAAGGGTAAAAAACATTGATAATAATAAAATTCCTTAGATGGTTTTATATGCAAAATACTTAAGTGCCTTCAAAAACAAATATTCAATTGGGAAATGAAACGGGATAAAATTTACCATTCAGTTCAGCAGTAAGAACTTTGCTTAAATTATTGATTATGTAAGGACCGTTCTCTTTATTATTTTCATTTCATTTTAGATTGAGGGACAATCTGGTTTTGTTATAATTTCCCCTTGAATTCACATCTCGGTGGCCTTGCTTAATATTCGTATGTTTTTTTGGTGACTTTATTTTCAAAAAGCATTAATCCTGATATTTTTATTTTAAAAAAATACTGCATAAGTTCAACATGTTGGTGCAAAAAAAAAACAATCAAATGCATTTGACTGTGCTTTTCCGTCTTTAATATTTTACTCAAACGTAGATTCGTAGATTGCAACATAAGCTGAAAATATATTTAGTTAATATTTTTACCAAAAAAAAATCAATCGTAACACAATTAAAAATTCTTGGCCTGTCGCATAAATAAATAGATATGTAATGATTTTTTTTATATTTAATTTATTGTCTGCGTGACATTGAGGATACTTGCAAATATAGATATTTAATTATTTTTATTACTTTATTCGTGAAGTAGTATTATAGTAATAATAAAATCCGTATCATTTTATTTTTTTGTAACACTCGAAAGGCGGCATATAGCCTTCCTAGTTAATTGTTTGTCCATTGTTTGTATCCGGAGACACACGTATTTTTCATTGTGTTATTATACTATGATATGGATCTTATAAAGTGGTTTTTTCTTGTCCTTTTTCAGGAAAACAAAATATTTTGATTTGATTCTATATTCATTTGTGTTCATGTTCGTAGATGGGTTTTCACCGTACAAATTACATGTATATTAAATTCTAAAGGATTTTTAAAAAATGTGATAAGACGATTTAAATTGACACTAGTATAAAGTAAAGATTAACAGAATTTACATTTCGTATATTGTAATATTCTCCATTTCAGGATACAAAAATTCAATGATCACTTATTCGTTTGGTGAACCGAATTTCATTCGTCGCTTGATGTGTGAATTTTATATATAATTATGCTGTCCGTTTACCGTTTGATATAAATTTATTTTGTCCATTCCCGGCTCGTATCCACACTAACGAAGTGTGGCTCGAGTTACATGTAATGAATATTAAATAATATATTTATTTTAATTATTTTATTTTCTGTGCGGTGCTTTTGTGTGTTTGATAAGCATTAATTAATTATTTACGTTGGTGTTGTATTTTATTAAACACCAACCGTTAGTGGTCATTTGTTTTGGGCCTCACCGCTTTGAACGTAGAGCATTTGGACAAATAATTATTTGGTTCATCGAGATCGACCGGAGATGAATATACCATACTCCCGTTTAACCTCAATTAATGAAAATATTAGCTATCCAGATTAGATACTAGCGAGATTCAAAATAGTTTAAACATTTTAAAAACAACTACAACAAATTAATTATTGGGAAAATATCAAAATAACAATAACTGGCTTAGCTTATGTTTACTAAAACTTTGTCTACATGTATACCTCAAAATCAGTTCGAAATCAAAACCATGAATCTGAAACACAAATCTTAAGCTTTAAACTATATTATGAACATGATCAGTAAGGAAAGATTTACAGGCTATTCCGGGGTGGGGAACCTTTTCATATGTAAAGGTCGCATTTATTAGATTCACTCTTCATATATTGTGCCAATTATTGTGTACAAATAAATGAAAAATATTGATTCATCAAAACCATTGTAAAGAAAACAATGAATGATCAATGTAATACTTGTCATTCGTATTAGTGGAACATACCTTTTACAAAATCAGGGATTTAATTCAGTGGCCTACTAATTGGAAGTTTACATGTTGAATAAAAAGTGTGTTAGTTCATTCACAATTTACTTGAATAATGCGTACCTAAACGGACGCATAGTGTATGAAGAGACCAAGGTGCTTTCTGGCTTAAAAAAATCATTTCGTGTGTCGCTTTGCATGATATTATTTTGATTCTGCATCGTCGATGTAGGCTTAATTAAATTAGTCTATCAAAGGAGCTGTCGGATCAAAAAGAGTTTCAGCCTCGAGGCGTATTGCCGGGGCGTGCCGTGGTTTTATGTAGAGGCGTGAAACTTGCATCATGATAAGCACTAAGCAGCCCACCACTGCCCCAATTTACGAATGCTATTTGTTAACTGTCGAGCAAGTAGTGTACATAACATATATAAAATATACTATGGAATTCTTACGCTCGAAAATTGTGCGGCCTCCATTTTTATTTCGTTCTTACCATTTTTAATTCACGGTTACGTGAGTATCATAATATAATCCTTAAAGGGTCTTTAAAAATGCAGCTTAGAACACTTTTTTCGTTGGGCGTATGGCCGTTTTTTAACTGAACCGTAAATTGTCGGATAAATATAATATATAATTTGAGAGAGGTAAAATATTTTGCATTACAACTAATAATAAATAGCCAAGGCGAAGATATTTTGTTTTTTTCTTCTGTATCACACGAGATTTTAAAGTCACGTCGGTAAAAGATATCTTAAATAGCCATACCCAAAATCTTAAATGTTAAAGTGGGGAAAAAATAATATTTATTTTTCCGGGACTCAAACGGGAAAAAAAATAATCCGCGGCCCCCTTCAATACAAAACATGTTCTGCGGCAGCCCCGGAAAAAACCTGCGGCCTCTTATTTGGGAAGCACTCACCTAGACCAGAGTTTCTCAACTTTTTTGGGCCATGGCTCCTTTTGAGTCTCATATTTTTCTGTGGCCCCCATACCTGTACAAATAAGTTTTTCAAGACTCGGGGATTGAAAGATTCCAAAAAAATTTTTTTTTTACACAGGAATTGACGGTATTCCTAAAATGAAAATCCGAAACCTTTTTTTAGCTCTTCCCGGATTTTCCCGCGGCCCCCCAAAACTGTACTGTGTCTCTCCTTAAATTATTTTTCCCTGTGCCCCCGGGTTGGCCACCTGCCCCCCCGGTCAAGAATCCGTGACCTAGGTCCTAGACCACAGAGACCGGTGACCTTGAATGTGTGATGTAGAATGTTTTGTTTATTTGGAGGCAAATAAACCAGCGGTGCTTTTCCCGCGTGCATAACACTTCTTTTGACCGGTCTGAAATACCCAACACAAATACGTTTTGAGTATATAGACCGTCCAAACACAATCATTTGTTAAATTTGAATCGTTCAAATAATGTACATTCTCACAGATTTTGTGCTCTTGACGTGCACTTGAACGCCTGAAGGTGCTGAAAGGCGAATCCCGGGACGTTAGTGACAAAATCTGTGAGAATGTACATAATTTGAACGATTTAAATTTAATATTGAAATTCCACCAAGCACCTTCAGTCGAAATCTTAAACAATCATTTGTGTTTCAGACCGTCAAAAATAAGTGTATACGCACGGGAATTAGCACCGCAGGGCTGTGAAATCATTTAAAGACATACCAACATTAATTAATTAACTTGCACTCTGGTTGTGTATTAACCCAATTTAATTTCGAAGCTTGATCTCTAACTAGCGGCTCAGCTTAAAATATCGTAAATCAGGACTCGACACCACAGAACTGGCAATAAATTGCCGATCTCTTGATAGAGCAGTGGCAAAATTCAAAAAGTGTATCATTTAGTACTCATCAAAAAACTGGTAAATTTATATTCATTGAACAAAATAATTTATTTAGTCTTCCAATTTTATATTAAAGAACCACTACCAATTTTGAGGTTCAATAAGAAAAAAATCTCGAAGTTTATTTATTTCGTTACAGTACCTAAATCGTCTTCGGTTCCGTAAAGTAAATACAAAACCACCCAAACTCTAAACTTAAGTATCGTACTGCTCAAGTGGCTCTGAAAAGTAATTCAAGATACGCCGGAGAGAATGAAATGTTTATTCAAATTCAATTTTGTTTTTGATACCGAATTTCGATACTTCATCGATGTAATAACAAATTTGTCCGTAGATGAGTTAGCAATAATATTTGGTATTGAAGGCTTCAGAATTTATGAACATTGTTGTGTATCGAATGGAAATGATGATACATGGTGACATTGATTACAGTGGCGGCTGGTCAATGTGGCATTGAATCAATGCACCCCTTGTATATGCAAGGGCGGTTTTATTTCATGAAATAATATTCAAACATTTATACCATCCACTCATTTTAAATTCTTATAATATAAGATAAGTGGGATTCAATATTAAGAAATACTATTGCAAAAGCTATTTTGTATTTTTTAAGCCTAAATATACATTTTTTTACAACTTAAAACTCATTAAATTGCATGTAGTGACTCTTCAGGTATTAAAATAAGAACTGATACATTATTACGTGTTGACAGTTTCTTGTATTGATAAAAATATATTGTGAATTAGAGTTGAAGAATTTGGCAAATATAAATACCAAGATTCTCTTTCGCATGACGAGCCACGGATAGAGAGGGGTAAACCTTTTAAAAGTCAGAAGAACGCTATTGATTTCGGCACCAATTCTTGTTCCAGTAGGAAGAAGTAAAAATATCTCATCGACGCTACCAAGTGGAATGACATCCAAAAGATGTTACCTTATTTAAATGAGTCAGAACACGGGACCATTCGCTATTTAAAAAAAAATACAATAATGTTTGATTACCTCGCTTACATGTATGTCTGTGCTCTATGGTTTTATTATGAATACGTAAGGCAAGAACCTGTTAACTACACATTCAACATATTCGTGCCGTTATTTATAGATTTTGTCATCATAGAAGAGTGCAGTTAACATGTTCGACACTTAAAAAAATTATATGTGGCCATTTTAGAGCAATAAGAATTAGTTCATTGGAAAAAGAATACAAAAGTTAGCTCAGAAAATGCTGTAACTCATTTTCGACCTCATTTAACATATTTTTGCCTTGATACTTCTTCGATTGTTCTCGCCAACCATACGTCACTAAATGGGCTCAGACTTTTGATTCTTTTGAGGGTTCAAAGAAATAATAACAATATCGGAAATCGGCTTTAACTCGTATCATCCTTCTTTTATTCCGAGTCGTTCGTTTTTGTTTTTTGGTGTACATATTTTCGTTTTATATGTCGCGTAGTCCATTGAAAAAGGAAACCAATATTTTGCATTCATCGACAATAGATTGTTTAAAATGCAGACTAAAATAAACACGATGTGGCAATACCACTGAAACAATTTTTTTTATCAACATGGCGACATCAATGATCTGTCTTATTTTTCATGTCATACGTCAAATAGTCAATGTCATACGTCATTCTCCTCTTCACCAACGTTGTACGCTTATCATTTTCGTAAACCAGTTTACGTATTTGCTGTTTTTGCAAATTTCTGTCCTAAAGCTTTCCCGTGTTGCAATGTGCTTTTCATTCATTTTTGTGTTGTGTTGTGAGTTATATTAAATTCATGACAGTCGACAGATACGTTTTACAGCACTTTTGACGTCGTGTCAAATATTTTCATTACATCGCGGCGAAGTACACATGTTTGTTTTGTTTATGTTTTTTTTTATTATTTATTATTTTACAGAGGGGGGCGACCCACTGAAATCTGAGAGTCTGATTTGCGTGTTGGAAGTTTCGCATGTTTTTATTTTTCGACTCGCGCTCGTTTTCCTACAAGCATGAAATTGTTATCGATAGGTTAATTGTTTCGAAACTAAATTAAAATTTGACCTGGTTTTGAAAATGCATGTATTTTTTCTGTTTCGTGCTGCATTTTGAATTTAAAAACGATTATGTTGATTTTTTCGAATTTCTGCACGCCAAAAGTACGATTTGTGAAGGTTTTTGATAGTATTACGATTTAGTTTTCTTTCTTGAGGGTATTTTGCATTATGAAAATATTTTATTCAAAATTTAGTGAAGAATGCTTTAGTGGCTCTACACAGTATGAATTATTCATTCTTCAATCCATCAATATTTAAATAATATTGATGGAATATTTTATTATACACATTTCATCCTTTTATACAAAGCCCGCTGTCTCGTATCTGAAAGAAAAAGTATTATTTCAATTGTTTTATCAAAAATTGATTTGATTTTTAAAAACATGTCAGTGGAGATGAATAATTAATAACCCATTTTGGATTGTTTTTATCTGTCAATATATATTTTACATTTATGGACTCCACACTGAGGTATTTCAACGAATGTTCTTCTGCAAAAACTGTTTATTATTCAGTCGCTTAACTTCCCTCTTTTGGAGAGAGTAATGATATAAGGTTGAGACTAAAATTGAACTAGTTATAAGCCTTGTCATTATGTCTGGTTTTTAACATCACATTTGGGAGAGGGAATTTTCAGCCATCCAAGTATATAAAGACAAATTCTTAAATTGAGTCAAAAGAAGCGAGTGATTTAAATCAATAGACACCACAACTGAAAAGCACAAGGCTGACCACCCACTTGCCTCCTCACCTAACAGAAAATAATATTAAGATAAAACTGAAATTATCATTGGAAATAGTTTATATTAGAGATAGTCCAGTGTATGGTCCTTGATATTATAAATGTCATCATGCAAGTTCCAGCATGTCTACTGCATACTATTTTTTTTATAATTGTACTAAAATTACATCATATTGTCTGAAAATTTCATGAGTTTTTTTTTTATCAAGGATCCCGTGACGGCGGTGCCAACTCAGCTTTGGGACGGGAGCGCGACGACCGCGCACGTTTGGTTCGCGAACGCAACCAAGGTGAGCGTCAGCGCAAACTGGAGGAACTCCGCGCCCAAGCGCTCGCCGCTCAGCGGTTCCGCGAGCAGAAAGAGGACGAACGTCGCCGGCGCATCGACGAGATGAGACTCCGAGACAACGATCGACGCACGCAGGTGGAGGAACGCAAGCGCGCTATATGGGAGGCGGAGCGTGAGCGGCGGGAAGCTATCCTGCGGCGTAATTCTGAACGCGACGCGCGACTCGAAGTGCGTAAGCGCGGTGGTACTGCTGCTGCCGCCGTCTTCGCCTTCGGATCCTCCACACCTCGCATGCTCGAGCCTGCCGACACTGGTGGCACCTTCTGGGGACACCGCAGGTAACTTATCTTTATATTGTGTTGCCGAACTTACTGACATTGCCATCAACTAGTATACAATTTTTACACAGGTTTTTTTACTGGTTTGTCAAAACTTTCAAAAAACAAAAATGATTTATTATTTAATCAACTATTCTATTTTCTTTGGTCTAAAAATCTACATTCCCTATCACCACTTCCATTACATATTATCGAGGTTTACAGCTGGCATAGTGCTTTATATTTCATTTATTGGCGACAAATATATGAAGCAATTTTAGCCGAATGAACTAATTTGAAATAATATTCTAATTAAATAAATGTACAGCACAGGGTGCACTTGTATGCATAGTTTCAATAGCCACGTAACATGTTAAGCAGTGGATATTTTAACAAGTAAAATTTTATACTAGTGTTGGTAGAACATTATGTTTACAACGAACCGAACCTACTTGTAAATGAAATGCTCTGTAAAAGTGCAATTTGTCGAGAAGTTCTCAAATGAAAACATACCCAAATTGTATTATTTTAACTGATTGATAGATCAAAATAAAATCATTCAAATATCGAGTCTTGATACCTGACTTTTATGCAAGTGCACGGATAAACTCAAACTGACAGTTTTAGAAAGATTGATCAATCATATAATGCTGTGACTCTTATTTTTTGTGCATTCAATGAGTTTGTCAACCTCCCAACCTAGGTTTGCATTTCATTCATAAAATTAAGAGCTTCTTGTATTTTTGGAGAGCTAATTCGTAAATAACAACGGTTTGCCACAATGTCTACAGATTGGAATTGCCTTGCTACTATTTCCATTTAAATTCGTTTTAATTTACAGGGCTACTTCAACATCCAACGTGATGTTTGCAGCATTACCGCTGTCCAGGCGGTCCTCTGAACGGGAATTGGACCCCAACAAGAAAAGAGCTACTTCTGCCAGCGGTCTGGACCGGCAACCTGGAGACGGTAAGACAAGATTTCCAAATACTCCTTATGTCTTACTGCTACTACACTTTGCATTTGAGTAGAAACCACCCCATACTTAAGTAGTGTCACTGTTCACAACTTTGACTTTATTTCTCTTTTTTTTCTTTGCTTTTCAGTTTAATTATAGTATTCATATAAATACTGTCAAAAAGCACAAAAAAAACATTTTGTAACATTTTGGGACCACCCAGTTTAGAGTTTTAAAAATATTTTTTTATCCATCAAGAAGTATGAAGAATGATATAAGAATCTTTAAATTTTAATTTCTGTAACCGATTGAACATTATCAATACAAATTCCATTATTACATGTTTTCTAACACTGCTTTGTGGTTAAAATATTCTAGGAAAATAGTACCGTTTTCCACTAGTTTTTCAGGAGGTTTACATAATGAAATAGGTTGTATTAACAAATTCATTTGGTTCATAAATTGCTAACTAACTCATTTAAATGAATAAATTCCATTCAATTAACATCAGCTTACATCATACAATCAGTATACAAACTTGCTGCTGAAAAAAGAAATTTATTTCATTATTTTTTCATTCTTTTCCTTTTACCCCTTTTGCAAATATTTTGTTTCTGGTTGTAATAGTTTGCCTATTTTATTTATTTCAAATACAGTATGGCTTTGCATTGAAACATAAATTGATGTTATGATGTGCGCTGTGACACAAAATGCACAGAGTAAAATATTTTACGAGCATACCTGTGCATGACATCAGATTCCACTTTTGAACTGCTCCTTTATTATGAGTAGCTAAGCCTGATATGATAACTGAGCCTGTTTTCAACGTCGGTAGTTTTTAAAAAACAGACCAGATATCGAAATGGCATGTTATCGGCGTTGTTTGTTGCAAAAACAATCGTTCCAGATTTTCGCGTGTCGTCGTCCATGTACGAAGTATTTCACTGGAACGAGTCGAGGCTGGCCGATGACCGAGCTGCCCGCCAAGTTATCTTCTATCAACAGCCGATGATGGGAGGTTATGGTGAGATGGGATGCTGTGGTCACTCTCGCTTGGCTCATTGAATGCATCCGCGGGAATTAATTATTACTAGGCTTACTCGAGGAGATCGTCATTTTGTGGCCGCATGCTGTCTTATATTATTGATTGTTCACATTGATATTCAAATTTTTTCAACTGATTATTATGTTAATTCTACAATATTGTTGTCTAAAATAACATTTGAGAGTGTGCTAAACAAAACCTGACATGGTTTTTGTGAAATCTATTACCGTTTATTCTGGTCTGCATCAAAAGATCATCCTTATTTTGAAACTCGTTCATTTTAAATATTGCAGAATCAAAAAAAATACAGACTTTTATTGTCTATTCAAATTAAAACATTATTTGCATTATATGTATAACTTAATAAGCCATTGATGTTATTCCTCAATTATAAAAATGGAAATTCCTCAAAATGAATCTCACTCACTCTTTTGAACATTCAAATTGTCATTATATTAAATTATTCCGATTATCTTTTGCAACAATAAGGTGAGACATAATGCATTTGTAAAAATTGATCACAGTGAATGCTGCTTCGTTGGTTGACCACTGAATACGTCGTTTTGTGTCTTGCATCGACAATCAGCCTGTATTTTGGCATGGAAATGGAATGGCCGCTCACTTCTCATCTTCAACTTATTGCTTTTGTGTGGTAATGTATTGTATGAGTAGCGTTTGGTTATCACTGTCTCTTGTCTATTTCTTTCTAATTCTCGAATCGCCGTCTACGCAGCGATCCGACTTCTACATTCTCACAAATAGCTAACATTATTATCTTTAATCATTTCTTTTTACACATTTTCAGAATCATTTTGCGTATGGTGTACTATTATTATGTTTATTTGTCGATTGTTTTGTACATTATATATTCGCATAACATGAATGGTGTGAAATGTTATTTTACAGTTTACTAAGTTTCTTCCATAAATATTTTTAATATTTTTTTGAAATATTTATAAAAAACTGTTTATCTTTACGAAAAACTGATATACTTTAAGTAAAAGCTGTAGAATAGTTCATGATTTTCATATTCTTCAAAAACCCTTTGTTATTGACATTAAAAAGTAATCTTTATAAAAAGATCATGATCAACTATTTTAATTGATATTTTATTTCCATAATTTTGAAAATAAATAATTGGATGACATGGAAAAACAAAAATAACAATATAAAATATTTGTAAAATAAATTGTCTATAATTTCTGGTATCAAAATTCAAAAAAAATATACATTATATTCTGATGTAACAATCTTTGATTTGAAGAACTGATTCACTTATATTGGTATGTCGACTTGTGGTTTATATTTTGTCTAAGCTGGGATTGAATGTGTTTGAAATTATAAGATATTTAAATGCTATTTTTACAATAAGTTGAACGTGATGTCACTTGAATACTAATTTTTAAAATGGATTGACTAAGATTAAAAACATTGTAGCATGCAAATGAGAAATTATGATGTTTCCAATAACATAACAAAATATCATGACCTAATTATAATTGGCAAACTTTGTGGTTATATTTGAAGAAAATGTTTTAGACATATATTAAGTCACACTTAATGATTTTTCCTAATGTATTTGATTGAATTTCACGTGATAAAGTGAGCAACATAAATTTGGATCAAACACGTTAGGTGAAATCGAGGCTCTTTTCTTGTCTAAGCAAAATTCTCAATTATATATATTATGAAGTTTGTACGTTCATCTGACAGTTTCTATAACTCTGCATGGAGTTTTTGTATTTGTTTTTACTAATATTACATTACTTTTCATAAATAAAATATCTGTTTTTAAGAACATTTTTGCAATCCCAATTGCTCTCAAAAGGTTTGTTATGATTAAGAAAATATATGCAACATTCAAAATTTATTTAGTGGCATAGGGTGTCTGATGCATTTTGAATTCTGTACATAAAACATTCTTTAAAATCTTGAAACGGTGCACATAACTATCAGTGTATTCTCTATGTAAGGTTTCACATAGTCGTAGACACATCTTAGCACTTATTTAGGTATTATGAAGAAAGGGAGAGGAGATATTTTTATACTAAATTACTGTTTCTCAAACCCTTTTCAAAATGTTTTCATTTTTCGTCTCATTGCACGCACGTTAATTTAAGTTAAAATTACATAAATAATTAAATACATATGTAACACTTCATGAAACTGAGTCTGAGATGTTGTTCATTGTTAATCATAACCAGATTTAAAGGGTGTTTTTATATTTGATTGAATATTTTAAATTCTAGTAATTATTCATTGACTATTGAATTTTCCCGTCTTATATAATGAAAAAAAAAACTAATATTCATCATTGACATTCTTTGCAGCCTTTTGTTTTCATTCGAGGAACAACAAATCCATTTATTTTCTATCTTTTGATTCCCTTTCAAAAGTTTCATGTACAATCTTACTTATGCAGAACCATCCGTGATTGCAGAAGACGGGAACGCGACGGATTCGAGCTCGTGGTCTCGCGGAGTGGCTAGACGGCGAACGGATCTGGTACCCACGCTGCCGGCAGGTCACCGCGTCGCTTCTGCTGCCGTAGGCACCCCTCGTTCCCCAGGTAGGGCCTACTCCATGACCCGGCTCGATCAGCTGGCTCGTCCCAGGAAAATCATTCCCTTCACCATGCCGACGCATATCGTCCAGCCGAGCGCTCCCTCCAGACCCCCCAGGCACCGGTCCGCCGGTAATCTGGCCGGAATGAGCAAGGCGCACCGCTCTATGGGCAATCTGACTCAAGGGGCCACGGTGGGACATAATGCCCCGTCTCCCCCGCCCCGTAAGCATTCTCGACCTCCACACGTCTCGTCTGCTGCTGCATCTCACCATCTTAACGCTCCTGCAGGTTAGTTACACCGTATTCATTTGGCTGTCAGTATATTATTTTTGTGAGTTGTGTCTGAGATGTCCAAACCCTTAATCTTTTTTATATCACATTCCAGCAAACTAACTTAATTCATGGTGAAAAGTCTCCCAAAATGAAGAAGTTCATGTATTGATTGATTGAATTGAAATTCACGTGATAGAACTCCATTGTAATAGTGTAGAAATAGCGAAGTATAATATTTAGTTTCTCGAGAAATATAAAATATATTTGACAGCACACATCATCAGATATGTATAATATGATGGTGCATGCCGAAATACTATAAAACTATATTTTCAAAAAATAAAACACTCATTTGTACTAATTCCACATTTATTTAACTTATCAGGACCAGTTTTAATTTTCACCAGCATTCAACTGATTCATTTCAACATCAGTTTAAAATGCTCGTGATGAGCGAAACTGGTCGTGATTATATTAAATAAATGTGGAATTAGAACAAAAAGTGTTTTATTTTTTTTAATTTAATGTCTACCAAGTGTTGACAGTGAACATCTTATAATTTCGGTGGAACTCAATACTTTGCTATTTCTACCCTATTATTTGTTTATAATTTTTTTTTCACTAAAATTGAACATCCCTGACACATCTCCTCAATGAAGTAATATTAGCCAAATGATATACAGGCTTACTTTACCAGCTCACTAATTACCAATTGCTTTTATATAGCAGTTAATTGATATCGCATCAATCTGAATGTCGAATGCCTCTCATTATTCTGGACTCGTTCTATTCTAATAGCATCCAATATATCAGAAGGTTCGACTCCTTCTGTAAGCATTTTCTTTACTTTGTTACTTAGAAATTCAAAGAAGATTTCTTGTTTAACATTTTTTTTGTTAACTGATTTTTTAAAAATGTTTTGCCACAACAACTTGCCGAATTGAAGCTTTTGTCCAATGTTACTAATGTATGCTTTGATTTATATTGCCATCAATTATTGTATTACCACAAAAGTATTTTTTATTTAACTAGCCCCTATATCTTCATTGAATTTCTTTGTATTCAAATGTAGTAGTAAATTTCTTAGAGAAAAAGCTCAAGTCAGTCTCGACAAAAGATTTATAATTGAAATAATTTATCTTTTTTGCTGTAATTTCTTTATTTACCAACACTAATTTGAATAATACAATCGCTGTGTCATGATAACACTTTCACAGCATTCCTTATACTAGTTTTTTTTTAAATTATTATTCATATGTTATTATTCACACTTCAAATAATCACACCATGTTTGTAAATACTTGATTAAATTTCTTTCTTCAGCTATGTCTTATCACTTGATAATTGCATGAATTGTTAATATATTAATTTTTCATATCACAAATTGTTCTCTTTGCAGTTTATTTCTATTCAAATAAACAAAATGATGATAGAAAGCTTTGTCTTTTAGAACTGAGTAAAATAACAAAGTATTCCTCACAGTAAAAAAGTGTCAATCACAATTAATCAAACATAAAACTACCTCACTTGTGTATTTATAATTTTCTACATGAGTGATTCGAACTATTTTTAAAGCTTGTTAATTTGCCAACCAATCTCTGTTAGATTATCAGTAGGCTTGAGCTTTTTCTACTTTAACCAATTTCTAAATCTCACGTAGTAACACTACTAAACGGCTGACCGCTTCTGACTCACCTTAGTAACGATAATAACAACTACCTATCGCACTTCACAGTAAGTCTCTTCACTATTTAACTTTATAACTACCTAGTCACGATGGAGACACGATTTCTTAACGGTGTGGGGCTTCATTGTCTGCAGTTGTGAGGTAAGGTGTCTTTATTTATTTCTATTCCAGATATTTGATTTACATACGTTTATGTGTGACAATTTCATATTTGCTTTTTATAATATGTACATACTCATCCTTTTCTATTCACACAGTAAATAGGGTTTTCAAACCAAAATCAAATGATGTAGACTGGCCTTGCTCTATAAGAAACATGCAAGTTCTTATAGCTTTCTCTTGTATTGCGGTACCAAAGACTAGTAATCTTTTTTGAATATGATCTTCAATCCATATCATTAATGCCTTTTTTTATGAGGTGGATTTATAACTGATGACAGATCCAGAGGTAGTAGTGCATTTGTTTTTTTAACAGATCTTTATTACATAATTTTCGCAAGTGATGATTTTGATTCATAAACAGTGGCGGTTCCTGACCTAAAATCTTAGGTGGGCTAGAGAAAAGCATATTTCCACTTCACCTTATACATTAACCTACAAGCAAATTAACAAATACTACGACACTACAGCAATGCATAAATTATTATATAATAAAATTGCTAACGTAAGTAAGAAATATTAAAAAATTCATACGGGACCTTAAATTTGTTTCTTTTAAAGTGAAAAAACAAGTACTAACAGCAATACTGAGCTAGCTGTCAGTGAGAGTCAATACCTGTCACTTTCATACAATACATCGATATTGGTATTTGTGTTTCAATGCATAAGTATGCGTCATGGGCTGAATCAGTTCATCCCCCAACGAAGACAGAAACTTGTTAATTTAAAACACAATCGTGTGTATTAATTAGGTGACGTTTCCGTACATACAAATACAAAAAAATATATCTAATCGTGCTTGATTGCGCCCCAGTGTAAAGAAATATTGTCTGTGGTTACGGGCATGAAGGATTTAGCCCCTGAGTGGTGTTGCCAGACTGACGTGACGTTGCTGTTCCCTGTGAAGTATTTATAGGGTTATTGATTTTTTTATACCGGCTCAGTTTAAAATTGTAGTACAAAACTCAATCGAGAATATGATTGTAGGTAGACGTAGCATTGTCTTATATTGACAGAGGAAAATTAAAACAAAGATATTGTATTCATTTGGAAAAGGTTAGTTACGCTTATAAATGTATTTATTTTGTTCAGCGGCTGAATTGCTGTTCATTTTTATTCAGCCATCTAAAGTTTTGGGTGAAAAATGCAGGTCGGGCTTAGCCCACCTAGCCCAGTACCTAGAACCGCCACTGTTCATAAATGGTCAATAAAAAACAAAATAGGGTTAATGTTCTTAATCGATTTATTTGAATAAGTAAAATAGCAGTCAAATATCTGGATTAATCTTATTTTCTCGCTTTTACAGGTTGAAATAAAATGGTGAAGGTTTGAATGTTTATAGAAAAATTTTCTACATCTCTTTCTCATCTATCTGAATAGGTTTTTTTTTATTTAATTATTCTTGATTCCCTCTTTGATAATAATATTCTGTTTGCCAAGTTTTTGATAGATATTTAAAAAATCTATCCTCTTTGATTATCTTCGACCTCTAGATTTTATAACCAAATGAAATCTATAAGACTACATCTAATTCATTATGAACCAATAAAAATGAAATAAGCAACTGAATTATTGTTAAGCAGTATTTACACCTATGATATTTTGACTGATTCTACAAATGTGATATCAACAAAAAATATAGTTTTTTTTTTACTTTAACATGAGTGGTGGAGGAGTAAAACTATAAATAGTGTAACATACTGCAATGTTTATAACAATTTTCTCACAATCTTTAATATACTATGTATAGCATTATTGATAACTGTTTTTTCTTATTTTGATATTTTAAAATTTTGTCTATAACAAATTTTACTTTTTTGATTAATTTCTTCTATCATTACAAAACTCTTTTTTTTAAATTGAATGTTGCTTAGTTATTATACTTCTTCGAATTTGTCATTTTTGACCTTTGCAAATAATGAATTTTAATTTTAAATGATTTCCAGTATCAGGTCTTCGATCAGGAGAAGTAACTCCAGGCAGTCCATCTCGGCCGGGAAGTTCGCTTTCATCAGCCTCGGTGAATAACAGTGCAATGACATCATCCGTTGCGGGTGCACTATCGGTGAACAGACGCCCTCGTGCTACTCCGCGTCGTCCTCGACCCGCTTCCATCGCCGGAACTGGAGTCACTACACCGCCACACGTTAAGAACAGTGAGTCCTTGTTTCATCTTTCGGCTATGTCTCAATTATCCTTGCACGAATTCAATACATATTTTGAAAAATATACAAATTTTCTCAGAGCATTCTTCTGATTGATCACTGATTGATGTTTGTACAAATATCTTATTACTAATGTAGAATTATAATATGAAAATATATCAATTCATCAATTCTCTCTGCACAAAGTATTGATGATTATGATAATATTGGTGAATACATAAAAATCCCCATGGCACTTTATACTACCCTGATCAATAAATATTGCTTAAAATATCCAAAAGATTTTCAATATAAATTTAGAATATGATTCTTCATAATGTATTTGAGGAATTGGCAGTATTGAATAGAATTTGGCAAAGGAGTAATTTAACTACAATTAAGGCACAATTTGCAAAATGGTGTAGTTTCCTGAAGTGCAGAAGTACATACTATTTTACATACTAATAATAACATAGACACTTCTGAAATTATAACATTTATTCAACAACTTTGTGATCACTTACAAAATAAATTTTTGGAAGAAGGAATTAAAGATTGGAATTTGGCAGATCTTTGTATAAAAAAAACTATTTAAAAATAAATATTTTATATGAAAAAATTGATACTTTGGAAGTGTATAATAATATTTTACCTTGAAAGTATTATTACACTAGTTATCTTCATTTTGTGGCATCGCAATGATCTATTTTTTTTGTTATTGTATGTGTATAATACTGATATTGTTTTAAAGACGCAGTGGGCATTGATGGTAAACCAATTGGAGTGAGGGCAGAAAAACCACCTCTACCTCGAGTTCACTCCGCTGCTACCGGAGCAAAGAAAACTACACAGCCCCCGACTCCAACGTCCGATAAACCTGAAGTTCCACGTAGAACTCACAAGGGAGGCTCTGTCAAGGTATTGTAGACCATATTGTAACATAATTTCATTCTGATAACAAATGACAAAGCTATTTTATCACTAGCTGGCTTCGTTTTAAAAGTAAACATGTTTAAATCATATTATTAACACGTTCTGTTCTGAAAACGTGTTGTCTATAACAGCATTTCTCAACCGAGAGCCATGTGGCCTCCCAAGGGGCCACAGTGAATTCCAAGGGGGCCACGGAGATTTTTTTCAGATTTGGAGGGCCACGACACAGTTGAGGGGAGCCACAAACAAATTTCCCGAAATCTGAAAATTTCTGTAATCGGTCTAATTTCCAGGATTCGAAATCCTCGGAAGAGTTAAAAAAGGTCTCACGCTGGTTTTCTGGGCAAATCTGCAAATTCCTGTGATTAACAATTTGAAATCCTCAGAAGACATTAAAAAAATTCTCACGCTGGTTTTCTGGCAAATCCGCAAATTCATAAAATTCAAAGAATACAAAATAATGGTAAGGGGGGCCACAGACAAATAAAGACACTCAAAGGGGGCCACGGGCCCAAAAAGGTTGAGAAACACTGGTCTATTACAGTGTTCTTCAACCTATGGTCCGCGGACCGGTGCCGGAGAGTTTATTACCGGTCCGCGAAGACTTTTATGTTTCGATTTTTGTTGACTTGATTATCTTCTCGATGTTGATGCAAAATGGTGAATAAACTACCATCTGACATCTTTAAGGCATCAACTATCTCATGCAACTTCAATTTACGATCGGTCATAAAACTATTTTGTGGAACTTTTTGATGTTTTCTGGAACAACTGCCTAATTTTGGCGACCAGAGCGTTCAGTTCAGAAATCATGAAATGAGTGTTCAGAAATTAGCAAACCACTTCTCTACCATTTGTCTCGACGGAACAGACTCCGAATAACACTTGTCAAGCCATTGCTTTGTTTGACCGGTATATTTTCTTATTAAAAAGCAATGCTTTATCAACACACGAAATTCAGGTTTTTCCAGTTTTGAAAATTACAAAAGTAGCGTCACTTAAATCACTGTAATTTGTGAACTAAAGGTAAATTGTTATGAAATGTTATGTATTATACAAAAAATCATATGGATTTTTCAATAGTAAGTAGGTATCGCGATCTATTTGTCATCCTACGAACATATTGAGTGATGTTGGTTGACTCCGGTCCGCGAGATATTTTTCCAATTTTTACCGGTCCGATGTAAAAAGGTTGAAGAACACCGGTCTATAACCAACGTTTCCTCTAATTTTTCTATTGTGTGTGTGGACCACCAACTTCTGTGAGCAGTACATTTTCAGCAAAACAAAAAATGTGCGCAAATATAAAAATTTGGTGAAACAAACTTTTTTTTACAATATTTCTGTGTGTGTAAGGTGAGCGCGCACACCTTAGCGGGAACATTGTCCATAACATATATTACGCTAGAAACATAATCTTGTATGTTGCAA